>JBAMJV010004038.1:0-214051 GCA_037951105.1 Echinarachnius parma
GCAAGTTTCGTTAAAACCCGAGCCAGACGGGCCGAGTCAAAACTCAAACTCGTCATGAGATTCAGAAAAAGTTCGGAGTGAGAGTGAAAAGACAAGACTCTGAGTCATGAAGGCTCAGCTTATTTTTGTTGTACTTAGATTTTTACAGAGGTTTATCACACCATATTTGTTTACTTTTATGTTCATGTTATTACTAAAATACCCTGTCGAAACTGCGTTATAAATACATTCAAATAAAAAATGTAATAACGTTAGTTTCTTTAAATTAAAAAATTAGAAAGTTACCGATTTCGGCTACGTTGCGGTTTACACTTGCCTTGTCCTTGATGATGATCTTGATTCTTGTATTTTCCCTAAGATTGTTGAATATCCTGTAAGTCTGTAATACTCTAGTTCGATTCTATGCCAAATAGCGATACATAAAACAGAAAGTACTTTGAAAATGGGAAGCAAGAGTTGGCTTCTTCAGAACAGACGGAGAGGCTAGGCTTGGTCGAGTAACAAGTTGACCGCATGCGTTGATAAAACTGGCCGGGCAGTCACGGCCAACTATCGCCCTCGAATACCGTAGCAAACCCTGCAGAAAATGTGCATGGGTTTATGAAAATAAAGGGATACACTTGCACAGCTACAATAAGTGAGCGAGGAAATAATACACATGTTTATTAGCGCGCAAGAATGCGGAAGTGGATACTTTTACACGTAAGTATATGATGCGTACGCACGCTTGTGCGTGCAAGATTTAGCATTATTATGTGCACTACTATCTTCAACAAAAAAAATTGAACCGTGTCAGACTCGAATCCACCTAAGAAGCCAACGCCCTGTTCTTGTGCATGTTTTAGCCTTTTAGATGACTTGTAAGTATCATATATATGTGTAATACATCAATATTGAAATGTCTTGTGATCAATACACTTGGAAACGTTTGTTAACCGATTGTTTTTTAGATCAAAAGACCGCTGCGGTCTGCGGCACTAGTCATGGGCGTCTCCTGCTGCAGCTCTCGCGGGGCGCAACCGGGGAGGCGTTACAGCAATTCCCGCTGGGCTTATTGCTTGAGGCGTGGGCCGCGGGATCGGTTCTGAATCGATGAGAAAAACAAAAGTTTCATACCGTGTGTTTATATCAATATTTCGCCAGATGATTTGAAGTATATGTACATGCTGAACATCCTGAACATGCTGAACAATCCCAGTAATAATTATAATTTAGGACGGACTAATCATGCTGTTGCAAATGCTTTGTCAATTTCAAGCTTCTTTCAATAAGACTTTATTATGCTCAATTATGAAAATTAGACTGATCGGCCGGCCATTTATTGATTAACTTTGACCTGTCAAAAGTCAAATTCATTCAACCAAAATAACACTAACAGATTTCACATTTCTCTTGTTCTTGGTGTTTGGCTTATGCATGGTACCAGAAGAATGAAATGGGTTTTGATTTTTCAAATGTCTCATTATGAATATATGATGATGATGTCTTGATGATATTTAATTTATGATTGAATGAAAAGCATCCCAAAAATATCGGAATGCTCTTCAATTGTAGTCAAAATCAATGCCATAATATATGCATGGGTGAAGTCTGAAGACCTAAGGTAAGGCTAAGTTACACTTTCGCTCCAGGCCCCAAAGGGATCTAGTAACTTTGTTGACATGTGCAAAAAGTGATGAATGGTTGATGCAATGTATATTGTTGTTACCTCAAATGTCCACAGGGTATTGTGTGAAAATTTCAAGTCAAATGGAAATTGTATGGCCAAGTAATGAGCAAAAATGCAAAGTGATATTCAGTAACTCACTGCACTCACTTTGTACACGGAAGAAAAACTCGCCCGGAGTTTTTCTTATCTGAATACTTCAATCATACATATCTTTGTAACGAAAGGGAAATTTGAAAAACCGAAAACCTGTCCCATGATTTTATTGTTAATACGAATACAACAAGGTATAAGGGAACCCCTAGAATTAAAATGTTATTTTGAGGATTTGGACAATGTTACTAAGTCCCTTTAAATCGTTAAACTGAGCAATCAGTAAACCAATGATTAAGAAAGGGGGGATTTAAAAAATAATGATTTATACATAGAGTGTGTGCCCCCCCACATCCCCCCCCCCCCCCCCCCCCCCACAACAAAAAACACAACATAATTTGTGTGCCCTCCAATCAGTCCAACCATGCTGCACCACTGTTCTGCACAATTGTATAACATTCTCTGACAATAGACAATTATACAGTTGATGACATCTCTGTCCATATGTGCATGTAGAGAGAGTGAGAGACCGGTAGAATAAGGTCTAGTGGCCAATGGTATTTTGTTTATTAAGTCGAGTATAACAATTGTAAAAATTATCTTACATGTTGTTCTGAAAAGGTTATCATTTTAATTTCTTAATGAAATTTTAAGTAATTTTTTTTGTTTATTCTCTAATTTCTCTGATTCAGGAAACCCTTTTTTAAGGTAATGTTAAAGCAGGGCAGGGCAGGGCAGGGCACTCGCACTGGCCCGGGGCCAGTGAAATTGCACTTCGGTCCAGCAAAAATGTATAAAAGACATATTTTGGTGGCCCGATCGGGCAAGCAGATTTTCAACCCGACATTGACAAAATTAGAAAAATCTTGTTTTCTTCCATGTTATGCTTCATCTACATGTATAATCACAGATTTGATCAGGAAAGAGTGATATTTTGAATTTAGAAAAAAGTTTACTCATGAGATTTTTCTTTCGGGCCACCAGAAAAAAGGAAGAAATTATTTTACTGGCCCGACTGGGCCACTGACAAAAAAGGTAAGTGTGGAGCCCTGGTTAAAGTAACATTTTATGAAGAATTAATCAAAAAATGTTGTATCTTTAGTGGTTGGTTCTCTTGTACCTCAATTGCTGTTTCCTCTTCAACTAATGAAAGCATGCACCTTGAAATGCCAAAAGAGAGGCCTGGTGTATTATGGGTTCAATACAAAAAAGAACATACAAATCTGGCGCAAATTTTAAAGTGATCCAATCACTTTATCAAACTGAACCAAAATCCCTTCTCGATATTTCATATTTTCTCAAATTTGTTGAAATGTCTGCCGAATTATGAATATATTTATAATTTAATGAAAAGCATTCCGAAATGCTTTCAGTAGGGTAATCAGTATTGTTTAGTAGCAGCAGTGGCGTAGCATAGTCAGACTGATTTGGGGGCACACCTTATATGTATAAATTACTTTATTTTTACTCAGATTTCTCCTGTTAGGTTTTAATTGTTTTATGCAAATTATTGGACGGCATTTGTGCCCCCCCCCCCCCCCCAGCTATGCTACTGAGTAGCAGCATTGTAACACATTGTGTTGGTCTACCTTAATTTGACCTTAATCCACTTCCTGTCGACTTCTGATATGACTTCTGATATTTCCACCGTATAGTTCACATCTGGAGCATTTGTCTGAACATTGTATATTAAATGCTCTGCTAAACATGTTGTTTCAATTATATAATTGGGTAAAATTGCCTAAAACATTCATGTATTGTGCTTCTAAATGTAGATCACTAAGATTTATTTTTCATTCAACTCTCAGTGAAAATCACAAATTATCTAATTCTGTTCAAATGTACTAAATAAAAAGGCCTTCCTTTTATACTTCGAATATTTCAAGTGCAAACTCTGAAGAGACCAGCATTAAAAAAATACAAACTTACGGATCCTAGGGGGAAACATATGTTATGAAGTTCATTAGGCACCATCCCTCAATTTGGAGAAAGTCTTTTTTAGCTCACCTGAGCCAAAGGCTCAAGTGAGCTATTGTGATCGCTTTTCGTCCGTCGTCCGTCGTCCGTCGTCCGTCGTCCGTCGTGCGTCGTGCGTCGTGCGTCGTGCGTCGTGCGTCGTCCGTCGTCCGTAAACTTTTTACATTTTCATCTTCTTCTCCAGAACCAATGATCGGATTCCAACCAAACTTGGCAGGAATCATATTTAGGGGTAGAGGAACCAAAGTTGCTAAAATGGTGGGCGTGGCCCCCAGGGGGGCCCTGGGGGAGGGCACCAAATGTAAAAAATATGTAAATTTTAAACATCTTCTTCTCAAGATCCAGAAGTATGACAGACCTGATATTTCATATTTAGATGCCTCTATTGATGAAGAATGAAAGTTGTTCACAAGATTTTTGTGGGTGGTCCCATAAGGGCCCTGTGGGCGTAACAGTTTTTTTGGGGGCCCTACCATAGGAAATATACATTTTCATCTTCTTCTCCAGAATCAATGATTAGATTCCAACCAAACATGGCAGGAATCATCTTTAGGGGTAGAGGAACCAAAGTTGCTAAAATGGTGGGCGTGGCCCCCAGGGGGGCCCTGGAGGAGGGCACCAAGTGTAAAAAATATGTAAATTTTAAACATCTTCTTCTCAAGATCCAGAAGTATGACAGACCTGATATTTCATATGTAGATGCCTCTATTGATGAAGAATGAAAGTTGTTCACAAGATTTTTGTGGGTGGCCCCACAAGGGCCCTGTGGGCGTAACAGTTTTTTTTGGGGCCCTACCATAGGAAATATACATTTTCATCTTCTTCTCCAGAACCAATGATTAGATTCCAACCAAACATGGCAGGAATCATCCTTAGGGGTAGAGGAATCGAAGTTGCTAAAATGGTGGGCGTGGCCCTCAGGGGGGCCCTGGGGGAGGGCACCAAGTGTAAAAAATATGTTAATTTTAAATATCTTCTTCTCAAGATCCAGAAGTATGACAGGCCATCGCAGAATGGCCCCATAGGGTCCCTATGTGAGTGGGGTTAATATGCTGAAGTGGTCAGTGGCTGGTGAAATGTGTTAAGCTTTGTCTTATATGTGTGTCTGTCTTTTTTTATGATTCACCCAAACATTATGGTAAAACATAATGTTAGGTACAGGGGATCAAAAGTTATTGATTAAATAGTACATCACATTATAGATTTTGGCATGATTTCAACTGATTTCATATCTTCTGAGGGTGCCAGAGAGAACATGCGCCAGATGTGAATTGATTGACATCAGGTGAGCGTCGTGCCCCCCTGGGGCTCTTGTTTTAATTTGAATTGGAAGAAGGAAAAAGATGTTTGCCATTCGGAGCAGGAGATCAAATTGTTTTGTTACAAGTATTCTTTTCCTTGTGATTATTGAAATTCTAGTATGTACAGTAGGATTAATTTCTTATTCTATTTCTCTTTTACTAATTGCCTTGATCCACCAGGGCTGTGCCTACATTATATTCATGAAACCCTGCTGGCTTAGTTTCATGCTAAGTCTTGTTTGTTATGAACTGACAAAGTAAGCAGTTCACATGATTTTCCTAATCGCCAATTATGTTTATTTGGGTTGGTCTTTGTAGCTCAATATAAAATGACTCTAGCTGGTAAATAAAAGATCATATTTTGCAAATTTGGCCCTGTGATCCAAAACAGATGTAGAATGAAACGTCAGTTACAGGCGTTCTATGAATATGAGCCTATAATGCCAAAATGGGGTCATTACAAAAATGTCTTCATGTCAAAGTGACATGTTGGTGATAAGATCAGTGTACACTAGTGTACAATGCATTCCTTGAATACATAAAACAGCACATTCCTGAGGTTTACATGTAGCCTTCATAGTACAAGTAATGTCTTTTTACAACCTTCTGACTGTACACATATTAACATGATAAGGATCCACATTAAAGGGATAGTTGAGTTTTGGTATAGAGGGCGCAACCAAATATAATTTTTTGTGAGATAATGAAAAACTGAGTGTCAAATTCGAAAGAGCATACAATTTTAATGACAGAATGAACTTTATTTGATCAAAATCGGTTCAGAAATGGCTGAAATATCCATAAACATAACCATTTGTAATAAATGTGGGGCCCCACAATTATTAGACAATTTTGAATTTTTTTTGTTATGCTTCCTCTTTTCAAAAATTTACAAAATAGGTTTTTATATACCGTAAAACTCCGTGTATAAGACGCACCCGTGTATAAAACGCACCCCCAACTTTCACAGCAATTTTTTTTTTTTTTTTTTTTTTTTTTTTTTTTTTTTTTTTGACACCCTGTATTTTTTTTTAAAAGACCCTGAAGTGCTGTTGGAATGCTTATACCACTGGTCAAGGGCATGCCAATAGCTTAATGTTGAATGTAGCATTCATCAACATTTTCTCACATAAAAATAGTGGTTAAGTACACAAATTGCACATTTATTGAGCAGTAACACTGGTGCTCATAAATATTCATATTCATATTCATGAATATTCATGAGCACCAATACTCACTAAATATCAAGCAATTTTCTAAATTTACTAACAACTATTTTTAATTATGAGCAAAATTTATAACCACTGGTTAGAAAATTGCATAGTACTGCTGCTCACGAATGTATGAATATTCATTAGCAGCAGTATTAAGTATGCTCAATAAACTTGCAATTTTTACATCTGTAACCAATATTTTTTGTGTGAGAAAAAGGTATATTTTGCTGAATGCTACAACTGACAGCAAGCTCTTGTCATGCCCTAAACCATGTGTATACACATTCAACATGACTACAGGGTGTCTGCTATACCTGTGTATAAGACGCACCCCCCCACTTTGAAATTTTTCCGACGGAAAAAAAGTGTGTCTTATACACGGAGTTTTACGGTAGTTGTTGATTATCTCTCTATCTAATCACTATTTCAACCAAACATCACATGCACAATATTTTATTTTAAATGGTTGAAACCGATGAGTGTTTAGAGAGCGCCCTCTTGAGTTATAACGGCTCTTTTTGAATGATAACAGGCTTTTTACTTAGTCATTTGTAATGTTGTATTCCTTTCGAGTTATAATTATTAGTTTGTAATGTAAAGGTGGAGGTTTTGCTTACTAAAATTCAGTTTGATCAAAACTGTACTCTCTTTACCAGAACTCAACTATCCCTTTAGTATGAGCTATTAATAAAAATGAGAACAGATTAGTAGGCTTGTTTGAGTTGTTTCTTGTAACTCTATACTTATATACAGTTAACAGGGTAAGTGACACTAAGTGTATATATTACACTACATTGTATGTATTTGACTGAGAACATTTGAGATCACTTTATTAACGAATTGTTATAAATTCAGCTTACTGTACTTGTCTGGTTTATGAAACAACCAAATGCTTGTGATCAAGTCTAATCGTCACATCCTTTTTCAATTCAGTGCATGTTATAGTGTCACTAATTAATAATCATAATTTAGACAGTTATGGTTGTGCTGGTTTTGTTTGAAGTACTTTGCACTTAAAATGGGAAATAAATCTGGCTCATAAATCATTCAAAATTCTATAACAGTAGTGCTACATTATAATTGTAACGGGTTTTACTTTCTGACTGACATGCTTTCTAAAGAAATGTAGTGAAGTAATCTTTAATTATAAAGACATTAAAATTTTAATTATAAAGTTGTACTTTATTTACAATTAACAGGTTCCTACTTCCTAGTATTGCTCAGTTCCTATGTTGCAGTATGTATCTCTTATTAACTTCATAAGAGTTTTCAAAATGTGATATTTGAATTTAATGCTCCCAAGTCATTTTGGTTAAATTTGACGAAGTTAATGGATCACTATAATACATGAAGCTTAAAATTAGCTTATGGAACAGTTAATTAGTTGGACTTGAGTCATTTCAAAATAAATAGAAAACAGGACAAGGCTCTATATTAGTAATGAGCTGAACTGGACCAGGAAATAAGTATTGTGGCTTTGCATTATGACTTGTTACATGAACTCATGAACTTTCCTTTTATAGTTTTGATCAGATTGTTAATCAGATCTATGTGATTATGTACAATGTACCATGCAAGAAATCATGTATTTTGTTGCAATTTGGTCTCGTGATCGAGTGGGTATGCCCCTTCTCACCAGAGTGACACATCAATTATATCAATTTCAGAAACCTGGAACATTTATTTTAGTTATTTTACATGCTTGAAATATGAACTGAATATTGTACGCTCGTTACATTCTGAACTTTCAGTTGAGATGATGTTTTCATGTGCTCATCTTTCATTCCTACCTAGCCATTATCCACTCAGAAGAAAAGAACCCTTTTAGTTATAATATTATGCCATTTCTTTTAGTCTGTATTATTCCATATTTGTTGTCATTTGTTCATTTTTCAATGGTATCGTTGCAATTTTATACTGAGTGAAATAGCCTGGAAATGAAATTAAATCTTCCATGCCGGTTATGATGATCTCATGCAGTCGTGGCAGTGCTCATGTGAGTTAGTGATTGGGCAGGACTCATATATTACAAGATTGACAGATTTATGGTTATATGTGAAAAAAGGAACATTTTCATTATTTCAACATTTCATATAGAAATATTAGGGTAGTGACTTTTCTTCCAACTCTTTTCATATTGTAGACATAATTGATGATGAGCTCCTATATCATGAACTTTCATTTTTGATATTTCATTGTTTATCTACATGTATGTGCCTATTTATGTAGGTTTAATCTGATGATCTCACTGCAGTGCTCCTGTGAGTGAGTGGGAAAGGACCCATTTTACAAGATGACAGATCTGGACAATATGTGAAATAAGGAACATTTATTTAGACTTTTTTCATTCAAAAAAATATGGGATTTGTCTTCAAGTCACTTCATATTATAGGCTATGGGTGTTAGCTTCTACATCATGAACTTTCATTTTGGATGTAACATTGTTTGTTTGTCTATGTGCATCTACCATGCAGATTGTGATGATCTCATCGCTGTGCTCCTGTGGGTAGGACACGTCTTACCAGATCTTGATCATGTGAAATATGGAAACTCAAGTCACCTCATATTATAGCTTAGATGCTTGATAGCAAACTACATCATAAACTTTCAAATTTGGGATATGACATTGTTTGTTTCTATATTACATACCATGCATGTGTAATATGATGATCTCATCGCTGTGCTCCCGTGAGTTAGTGGGCAGGCCCCATGTTACAGTACACGATTGACATATTATTAATTTATGAAATAGTGGGACATTTTGTCAGCTTTCTTCATACTAAAATCATATAAGTAACTTCATCATTGTGTATAGATTTTGCTTGATCGCTTCTACATGTATGCTTTATAATAAATACATGAAATTTCATTTGGGATATGCGTTATAACATTGTTTGTTTATCTATATGCTTATCTACCATGCAGATTGTGATGATCTCATCGCTGTGCTCCTGTGAGTGAATGAGTGGGCAGGACTTCTAGCTGTCTTACCAGTTTGACAGATGGACCAGACAAATGGACCAGCCCTTAGGCTACAGAATCCTGTCTTCCTGTGTCACCACGGAGCCTTAATCTGCATGCACTGATGACATCCTCTATCAGTCTATCTGCCATTCGACACACACTCTTTAAATGATCGGGGGAAGTAGGTTTGAACTGCGGAATCAAACGTTGAAGGAATTATCAACGTGTTCATAAAAAAACGACGTAACGAATGACAGGAAGGAAGAGAGGAAATTTTCTTCTTTTTTTTACTGAATCAAAGTTGGAGAAATTGCAGGAGCTGTTATTTTGAGTGCAGTGAGTCGTAGTCTTCCCTTATATTGTCACAACTCACAAGGCCGTTCTTAATTTATTTACCCTCCTGTAAATATCACATGGATGTAAGGAGAGGGTGAGAGCGGTCTGCTACAAAAGTACTGTTAGTGATAATCACCATTATCACACGCACATCGATAGACAAAGGAGAACATTAAGACTTGAAATAAGATTTCTGTACAATTGTCACAGTCAGCCGAATTGCTGTCAGGCAAAGACAAACTATATTTAGCAAGAAAAAGTACAAAATACTGTTTTGGGAATTGCGGGATGCGCTATTTATAGTGCTCACAGCGTGATAAATCAGAATTCCGGACTCAAGTTTATAAAATCAAGCACCACTTGACGATTTGTTGGACTGTGATGTTGTGACACATCACCAGCGTGTAGTTGAGAAACCTAATTATGATATTTAATATCCTCATCAATCATCCAGTGGCAGATAAGAACTTCCAGGAGTTGCATTTATAGCAGTTTACTGTCATAGAAACTAGTGTGCGGTGTGAAATCATCATAATCTTGTCAAGTGTCATACTTGAATTGATGCGAGGATCATTTTTGGATTAAATCATTCTTTGCGGTGAATTATTTGTACATCCTTATCAACCATTCAGTTGCAAATACAGTGAATACTTCTAGGAAGTATAAAGCGACTTTTATATATTACAGTTTGAAACGGATGTGCAGTGCAAAAGCAAAACCCTGAAACTTGGCAAGTACATGTACCATACAGTCATTTGTTCCAAGGTGGATTATTACTTGGGATTAAGACAGCCAAGGTAGTCACAGACGCATGATGCTGCTTTAAGACTGAAGTGACCTTCAAGTTCAGTTGCTCATTGTGCCTTCTTATAAATATCATACCGGCACATGAATATTACCTTGCAGAGCCAAATAAAAATAAGCTTCCTTCGAACAGTGCATAATGTTTTACATGAATTGTGATTGTGACTAAGTGCATTGAGATACAAAGAGTCTTTTTGGATTCATGACAATCTCAATCAAGTTATTGTATTGGATTAGTCAAAGCAGAATTCCATCAATGATCATATAAATCTTTATACTGTGTAGTGCATTGAGAAGCTGACCAAGTTAAACATTTCTGTTGACAGAGCATTTAGGCCTGGGGCCCATTTTCTCCAAGGACCGGTGAAAGGTGGAACAATCATACCAAAGCAAGCTCTTTTGAAAAGTCATCATGAATTTTCACTGGCATCGCGTTATTGAGAAATTACTTTGAGGCTTACAAAGCTTCTCTATTAAAGGAACTAGAAGGAATTATCAAGGAAGATCTTCCCAGTTTTTGTGCAAGATTTGGATAGAAAGGAGTATAAACAACCATGGCACTGAGAGGAACAAAGGCCCTTCAGGTATGGTGTCAGCAGGTCACGGAGGGCTACCCGAACGTCAAGGTGGACAACATGACCAAATCGTGGAAGGATGGCCTCGCCTTCTGCGCCATCATACATCACTTCAGGCCAGAACTCATGTGAGTACCGTATTTGTCGGTGTATTAACCGCACCTTTTTTCTCAAAAAAAAAGCTCCAAAATGGGGGGAGCGGTCAATACACGGAGATAGGAAAATTGTACACGCAAATTGCCTAGCCAGCGCCGGGCCTTAATTACGATGCGGTTAATACACGGAGATAGATTCACAAGTGACCAAAGTCCACCTCAGCAAGGCATCCATACTCATACGATGCACGGAAAATACAAGCATATTCCCCCCAAAACAAGTCATGCAGTGTCTTTTGTTTCTCTTTTACCTCTTCCTAAATATTGCTCGTTGTTGCTGCGAAAGCGGCTTGGAAGATTCACGATCTTAGTACGAATCCTAACATGCACCCGCGCGCGCGACTGGCCGAGCAGCTAGCTCAGGCGGGAATTCTCTTTTCCGACGCGACCCCAAGCCGCCGCCCGGCCCCGCGCCGGTGCGCGCTGGCGGTGTGCATGCTAGCGCTGCGGGTATAGCACAGGCCCTCGTTCAGGTGAAAGGCCACGCCGCTGAATATGCACACACGTGTGCGATTTCCGCATGTGCTAAATAAGAAATTGGTACGTTGTACACTGTAGCACTCGATATGTCATCAAAATTATGCTAAACTATTGAGTGCTAATACTCAAATAATAATCCACCCTTCAAAACATGTGAGCTGACAGTCATGACAACATCGTGATCGTATATATCAGTACAATGCACTCGCAAGTAACGATCGTAATTTCTTATCCCCTGAAACAGTTTTCAAGAGTAGATTCAACATAATTTGAACTAGAAAGAAGGAATAACATTAAGGTACAGTTTTTTTTAAATCTCCGTTCTGATTGTTTTATTGGTGAAATCTTTGTTTTGTTGTCTAACGTTTTATGTAGTCCCATGTGTAGTGATCCGTGTGGCAAATTCAACAGAAGTTATAGATTCTTCTGCTGTGAAGAAGGCCTGATAATTTTCTTTATTTACTTCGGAGACTTCAGTAAATAAAACAAAATTCATAGGCAAAAATTCTCTGATAGATAAGCTATTTTTGGTACCTTTCCTAAGAAAATGCTGACCATCTAAAGACTAAAAATCAAGAATTATACTATCAAATTTTTTTTTTTTTCATGGAAAAATGGCCAAAGTTGGGGGTGCGGTTAATACATCGGAGCGGGTAATACACCGACAAATACGGTATACTTTATGATAATGATATGATAATAATCTTCAATGGTGTATTTCAATAAGGCATAATGCAAAACTTTTTAAAGTGATTTGATGATTAATTATGGTGATGAATAATTATTGCAATGGTAATATGTAAATATGCTTTTGAATGTTAGTCAATATTGATATTTAGCATCAAGCTTCTCGAAGTAATTTTGCTTTGATTGCAAATTTGCAGTACAGTGTACACTGTATGTAAAACTCCATCTTGGATTTGTTTTCCATATTTTTCCATACAGAGATTTCACATCACTCTCCAAGAAAAACATCAGAGAGAACAACACATTGGTAAGTTTCGATTTGTAACGTTTTCATAATATATACTTCTTTTCTTTCATCTACTCTCGCCATTATTTCCTTCTTTTATTTGCACAAAACATGTATACTTAAGGTTACTGAATATTTAAACTAACAAGGGTTTGCCCATCACTTCCTTTTGTATCTATAGGAACACTGGCTCACATCCAAATCATGTGATACATGTATCATACCAAAGTGATTTACACTTATTACTATTATCAGGTCAAGAAATAAGCATGGGCCTGTCAAAGTTGTAGAACACATGTCAAATGTTACTTGCCCAATTGGCAAGCAAATTCAAACAATTTTCAATGTTTATTGAGGATCACTTCTGATGAGATGTAACTAGCTTTGTACAGCTTTGTGAGCTTAAACTCTTGCAAGCTTAAAGTAGGCTAAATAATCACCTCGGGTGAATCGTTTGTTTTTAAGGCCACTAAAAAGTTTGTTTTAGGGCCACTAGAAAAATCGTTTGTTTTTAAGGCCACTAAAAAGTTTGTTTTAGGGCCACTAGAAAAGTTTGTTTTACTTCCACTAAATTCTTGATTGTTAGTTCCCAGACTGGGCTACCTGTAAAAGGGGTTTATTTCAAGCCTTGACCACTTTATTTTCTCCTAATGCCATTCACTATATAATCTACTCTGACATGGCTTATTATCACAGTCCTACATGCAATTAGATGGTCTTCCTCTGGCATAATTTGCGATAATCACATCTGTCAAACGATTCACCCGAGGCGATTGTTTAGCCTACTTTATCAGCTTGCTAGAGTTTGAGCTCACAAAGCTGTACAAAGCTAGTTAATCTCATCAGAACTGACCCTCAGTGACAGTGCCTGTTCTTGCATTCTCATTGAGTTAACTCTTAGCTAGAATTCACAAATTTAACCATTGTTTTACTGTGTCGTATGACATTCTAAAGTGGAACTTTACTAATTTGTATTAATGATTTGGAGACGTACAAATGAGTTAATAAGGATTTTCTTGAAGTTATTTTGCTAAGTTATTTGATAGGGTACATGCACCTGCTTATAGACTCATTTATCACATGATATGCAGTATCTAGCCAACTAATTCTCAAGATCAAAACAAAGCTATCAAATATTGGAGAGAAAAAAATGAAACCGGATAGATTGAAGTTTAATTGGTCCAGTTGCAAAATAAATACTGGTATCTTCCTAGTTGCAGAATCATACATTTTCATCAAATGATATCTTCCCATTCAGTCACTTATCACAATAATCACATCATATGCCTGAGTATCTTTGCAAACACATCATTTACAGACGAGGATTTATTGTGTTTTGTATATAGCATGCCTGAGTGCAAAGAGTTCCATAGTCCATAATTCCATATATTGTTAAAATTCATTACAAAGTTATCCATCCGGATGGGACTTAAATGAGATTTGTCAATTTCAGTTGAAAAGGTACTGAATGATAACTTCCCATTCAGTCATGTATTACAGGATATGCCCAACTTTATTAAATTGCGCAAGATAAAATCTAATTTTAAACAAAATTGCACTGTAACAGACAGGCTAATGGGGTTTAAAACGCAAAATGATATTTAATTATATTTTCCCATTCAGTCACTTATCACAGGAATACCATGGGGATGCTATGGTAGGCATTTATCAAATTAATCTAATTAACCCCATGTCAATGGTGTCTTGATCTCAGGTGGGAATTAATGAGGCATGAAAACAGGCAATTCAATGTGATGAAAGCAAAGCAAAACTATGAATATTATAAACGGCATTGAGCACTAGAAATTCACTGTACTCGCTGTATTCACTGCATTGTACTTTTGTTTGGTATTTAATTTGGGACAAGCTTTTTTTTTATCTCAATTATCTCAAATTTGGGTCCTTTTCTGCAGGCATTTTAATAAGCAGGTCCAAGCTATTTGACTTGTGACGTACGGGACATTCACAGCTTTTAATCGATTATTACTAAGAGGAAGAAGCTATAATTTGGAATCTTTTTGGTGCTTTGGAAAGCTACTTGCAGTCCCTTCCTAAAATGCAAAAAAAAAAATTAAAATCGCTCATTAATATTTAATTATGCTAATTAATATGCAGCGTGACGTACGGGACCAGAGAAATATTGATTTTTTTGGAAAATTATGTATCGTGAAAATGCTCTGAATCTACAGGGCTAATACTAACTAATTTTTAATATATCATTCAGTAAACATTCAAGTACACACTACAAAAAAATTAATTCATTCACAACTTTTTTTCCCACAATAATTAATGAAAGATAATAGGTATGCGCGTGACGTACGGGACATGTGACGTACGGGACATTATTTCCACATTAAAACTATGTCATTTTTCTATTCTAATTTCATAATCTTTCATTTTATTTTGCAATATATTTGTTCTTGTTGTATAAATCTAATATTCTGATGAAATTTAAAAAAAAAATACTTCTACAAAAAATTACGATAAGACTTTAAAAAAAAGTTAATTAATTAAGCTAATTAATTATTAACAAAATATATTTTATCTGGCATCAATATGTGTAGGTTACAGTCTTCTGATGTAAATTACTTTTAAATTTGCCAAAAAAGAGATAAATATGAGTAAATTAAACAGAATCATCGAAAATGGGGCAACTTACAGGAAATCCTATACATGGGACTGTTCAGAAGAATATGTCATAATATTTTGTGCCTTTTTAGCACTTTCTTACAGTTTTTGAACCTGTTTGGAAGGTCTTGGTGTACTTAACCACTGTACTACTGTCTCTCCTTCATTCACATGCAATTTCCCTACTCAAATTGATTGTCTAGTATTTTAGATAATTAATTAAAGGTAATTTTAAGATATTTCAAATTTCCCCCTCAAGACATATTTTTATGAAAATATAGCTTTATCACGAAGTACGAAATGGAAAACATGAATTCTTTTTAGAGATGGCTCCTGAAGGTAAGATCTATCTATTCTGAATTTCTGGAGAGCATCTAAGCATGTATTCTTCTGATGATCAGCGGTTAAAACACAAACAAATAATTTTTACCTGCCTTGCCATTGCTTTAACACTGAAAATGTCCTGTACGTCACACTTTTGTCCCGTACGTCACATTTGTTAATTAGCTAATAAAATCAAAACGAAAAATGTTTTTTTCATCAAACTTGGCTAGCAGGTCACGAGTATGATAAATTAGAACTTCACAGAATATGAAAGAAAAAAATCAACTGTTTCATACTGAAATATTTAAAAATGTGCTCATTTTTGTGACGTACGGGACATAGCATTTTGGACACGCCCTAATTAGCATAATCAATTAATTTTGAAACTTAAAAATTTGGTCAACTATTGCTAGTAATTAGTTTTACTAGTCCCCATATATGAAAGTAATGCTTCATTGATTAAATAAATATTATAAATAAAAATGTAATGTCCCGTACGTCACACTAATATTTGAAATATGCAAATAAGATGACCCCTACTCATTAAATATGCAGATTATGCAAATTTCCACACTAAAAATCTGAACTTCAGACTATTAGCTTTTAAATGATACCAAACTTGATATGCTAAAATGAAGATGAATTTTCACCATCAAGGGGGACATTAGCTTGGACCTGCCCTATTGTTCTCTCTAAGATACATGTTAGCAGTATTCCTACATGTACCTTACATCTACAATGTACATTGAACTAAAGCCCATATTTTGCCAATATTATAAACAGGATATGTCACAGGATATGTGTGCAAGTGTATAAGAGAGTTTCATGTTCATCATGTTGACTTAGCCTTTTCAAAGTATAATGTATCACAGTAATGTACCATTTATCTTGTCTTAATGTTGTTCTGAATGTGACAGTTACCAGTTGTTTCGAAGGTTATGACATTTGCCTCATTGGTTAGGGATACTAAAAAAAACTGTATGTTTAGCAACACCCCGAAATACCCTCTGTTCTCGGATGCAGACTAAACTAGCAAATGCAATCAGTTAATTTATAATTTGACAGTTGTTATTTTGTTGAAGGTCCTAACATTTGCTGTTCAACTGGGATAACCCTAGTATGACCCCCAAGCCTCACAGACACCCTCAATAACCACAAACTTGTCTCAAATTCAAACTAAACTAGCATTTTTAACATAATGATTATTAGTTTTGAGCGAAAGTACAGTATATTTACTACCTGATGATACATCGTGTCAAACCAGATCATTTGTTCCCAATTGTGACAGCTAAGCTATGTTGTAGAGGTTGTTTTAGAGGTTTTGACATAATTAACTCTTTCAAGAGTGAGATTAACCCTAAATCAAGCCTCCACATTAACTTTTTTCTCTACTGGCCTGTTTGGGCAAGTAAAATCATAAATGTTAAAATTTGACTTGCCCAAACAGACAATTTACTTGCCTGCTTTCTTCTAGAGTTCTAGATGAGATTGTCATATAAGGAACTACATTCTATTCTCGTAGTTGAAGAGAAATTTAAGTTGCCTGATCTTGGCAAACTAGACATTTATGAAGTTTTACTTCATCAATTTTTACTTGCCCTGGGGAAAGCGGGCAAGTGCTAGTGGCGAGCCCTGCCTAAAGCTTCAGAGCTCTACACCCCAAACACTAAACGAACGTGCCTCAAAATCAGCCTTACATGTATTTAGCATTTTCATTCAAAGTTTAGTACGGTATCATCCTATTGTCTATCAAACTAATTTGGGGTTCATAATGTGACAGTTGGCAGTTTTTTGAAGGTCCTGACATTTACTGAACAATGGGGATAACCCATATTTGACCCTAAACTAAAGCCTCACAGACACACTTAAACTCGTCTCAAAATAAGACTAAACTAGCATTTTCAATGTGTGATATTACTTGGTGAAAGTACATGTAGGTAACATTGTATGATTTATCAAACTAAATTATTTGTTCACTTTGTGACAGTTAGAGGTTGTCTTGAAGGTCTTGGCTTTATCTGGTTTAAAAGTGAGATTAATCAAAAGTCTAAGTGCACACCCCAAATACCAAACAAACTTGTTTCAAAATCGGACTAAACTCCAGCATTTTAAAAGTTATTCATCAACTTTGTTCAATTCAACCAAAACCGCTTGGAGCCTCCACCTTTCTCCCGTACCTTGTTGTTTGACTTGAATGGTAACAGAAGACTAAAATTGTTTTTTATTTTTTCAAATGTCTCTTTAATCGTGGAGATATTTATGACTGAATTGAAAAACCCTCTGGAACACTTTTCGATTATAGTCAAAGTGAATGGGCAGTACATGTAGGTGTAAAAATACTACTTTTTTCATGGGGTAAATCTAGTGTTCCTTTTTTATGAAACTACCACTTATCATTCAGAAGAGCCTTACAATGATATTGGTATATGATTGAAGTTTAAAATGTTACTTTAGGAAAGATCATGGTAGACTTAAGTACTCTCTGATAATTTAACAAACTATTTTATAGCTGGAGAAAATAAGCACTGTATTCTGTTGGAAAGGGGGACTAAATACAGCAAATAAACAAATTGTTAAAAAGGCAGGGATCACAAAATGCTGCTTTTCCTCAGACTGTTTCATTATTTTATGTCACTGGACCATGCATGCAGCTCAAGAAATTATTCATTATTCAAACCAACGCTCAAAATTAACTTTTTTTTGTTGGTGGCCCGGTCGGGCCAGTAAAATTAGTATTTTTCCAAATTTGGTGGCCCGACACCAAAATCTACTGGCCCGAAAAAAATAAGGAAAAACAAAAGTAAAATTAATACAATAACCATATTGATAGTTTCAGGGTATTAGGCAATACTTTTCTTCATTCCCCTTTGTTTCATTGTAAGATGAATTAAATAAACATGAATTAGGATGAATGTGTGAGTTTCATGTCTTTTTATTCATTGTCTTGAACATCAAAAAATCACAGCGATTGAATACACACGAGTGACAATTACACTTCCACTTTGGAATGCTTAAACACCACTGGTCTAGCATTCATCAACATACATTTTCTCATGTAAAAAATTAGTGGTTATTACAAAAATTGCACATTTATTGGGTAGTTGTACATTGAGTAGTAATATATGAATATTCATGAGCAGCATATAATATTTATGATGCTCATTAGATATGCAAAATACACAAATAACTGAAATTACTAATCAACGATTTTTAATTTTTGTTTACATCTGGTTAGAAATTGCTGCTCAAGAATGTATAAATATTCAATTAGCAGCAGTATTACTTGCTCAATTTACTTGAAACTTTTTAACTAACCAATATTTTGTATGTAAGAAAAGGGTATAACTTGCTGTATGCTACATTTAAAAGCAAACTCTTGTCATACCATAGACAGGACTAAACATGACTACTGGGTATCTGCAAACAAAAAAAAAAAAACACAAAAAAAAAAAAAAAAATCTTTTTTTTTTTTTTTTTTTTTTTTTTGGCCGGCCCAGTCGGGCCACCAAATATTTTTTTTACTGGCCCGGCGGCAATTTCTAGTGGCCCCGGGCCATCGGGCCTATGCTAATTTCGAGGGTTGTTCAAACGTATATGTACACAGGTACAATATATATAGTGACAGTATAAAGGAAACTTTAATGATACTGCCTCATAATTTAGCATGCCACATCAGTAATAACTTATTATATTCACCTCTGAGCTACATGTATAGTCAGTGGTGTGAGTAATATAACATAGATTCTTCTTGTTATCAATTCTTGAAATAAGTTATTTACCTACATACTTGTATAATAATGGGAGAATGATAATAATGAAAATATACGTGTAGTGGCAATATGAACAACTCGTACAATACTCTGCCAACAAATTTAGCATGCCATAAAATGATAAGTGATGTATCATGATAATGTATACATTATCATGTATACACTTCACCTTTGAGCTATAGTTGTTAGTAAATGGCATGGATTCTTCTTGTTATCAATTCTTGAAATAATTATTTACCTTAAGTTATACTTCGAAGAATTAATGGGCAAGTCCAAGATAACGCGCGCGTTACGTATGGGACATTTCAGAGACTTTCGCTCAAAAAAAAATAATGTAGAGGGACTTTGATTTTATTCTTTTACCATCTCCATTACTGGTATCTATAAGAAGAATAACCTTGGTAAAGATGGTGACCTTTGACCTTTGCAATAATATTTTATTATATAAAATGTATGGCGTTACGTATGGGACCAGAAGAAATGAGGTTTTTTGTAAATAATTTTTAAGTTGAAAACTCTGTGAAAGTAATTTAGAGGACAGGTTGTAATTCAATGTGATAGAGGGTACATTGCTCAGGTTTATTGAGGCAAAGTTTCATTTCATTCCGAAGAACGCTTTTCTTACAGGCTCTAATTAATTTTGGTAAAGACGTGTTACGTATGGGACATTTTGTCCCCATTCGTTTAATGTAGGTAAATCAATATTTAAGGCAAATTGAGGGTATTTGGTAAAAAATAACGAGTTTCCATGGTGATTTGTGTAAATAAGTATCAGAAATGGTTATGTCACCCCTTAAAACCCTATAAAAGAGGTATCACTCATTAGTTTAGCATTCCTAGATCAGAATTTATACAATTTTACACGAATTTGGGAATATATGCAAATTAGGTAAGTATCTTAATTATGCAAATCATATACTTTGAATAATGTTTTTGGAGTCAAAGTAATTTAAGAAATCTTAAATACATAATAGGACATGATTAAATCAAATTAGCAAATTTTGTGGGTTTGTAAGCTACTGTTTAACAGTAATATTCATAAATATGCAAATTAGGGGCAGCCATCTTGGATTTCAGGGCTTTGCTCAAGTGATACATGCCAATGAGGAGCAGAAATGGCTTAATTTGCCCCAAATACCTTAAATGAAATGTTGGAACATTTTACACTACATTCCTGATTACAAATAGACATCTTGCTCTAATTCATGAATATGCAAATTAGCTAATTATCTTTCAAAATGGCTGTCGAGCATAAATTATTGTTTT
Source organism: Echinarachnius parma (assembly GCA_037951105.1). Lineage (NCBI taxonomy): Eukaryota > Metazoa > Echinodermata > Echinoidea > Clypeasteroida > Echinarachniidae > Echinarachnius > Echinarachnius parma. The sequence continues at coordinate 20,527 of JBAMJV010004038.1, forward strand.
ACTTAAATGGCTTCACTTCTAAAAAAAGTTTATGGACCTAATTACCTTCTCTATACTCATTAAACATTGATATATCATGACAATATCACTCCAAAATACATATTTGCCTATCTGCCACAAAGGCTCCCAGCAGCTACATTGACTTTGTACGTGAATTATGTCCCATACGTAACACATTGTCCCATACGTAACACTTTTTATAAATTCTAATTTTCTTATAAAACAAAGGGTTAATACAAATTTCCCGGCTTATTATAGTATTTTAGTTTTTAAAATGCATAAATTAGAACTTCCCAAAGTTGCACTAGAATAAGTATTAAATTATTTGAAAAAAATGAAAAAAGGTTCCTCATTTTGTTACGTATGGGACATTTCATGATAAGACATGACCTAATTTGCATAATTAATTAGGTCATGACTTAATATTTATGCAAAATTTATATGGATGATTGAGTGGTCATGTCTATATATGAATGAAATATCATATCATTCCCTTTGATTTTTTATGAATTTTTATAATTGTCCCATACGTAACACTCTATTTCACATTTATGCAAATGAGGCCCTTCAAATTTGCATAAATTTACATAAATTTGAATTTCTTTTTATGGAATTCAAAACTTCAACTCATGGGCTTCAATATGATGTGAAACATGTCATCGGTAAATCAAGATGAAATTTCAACAGCTAGGTTGACGTTATCTTGGACTTGCCCTAATACAAAAATGTGGCAATCTATGAAACTTGTATGATACAGGATACTGCCTACACATTTGGCATGCATGTCTCTGTAATAAATTTGTATTTCTCCTTTCAGCCTTAGTTCTCAGTACAGGGTATGAGTAATGTATGGATTCTTCTTGTTATAAATCAATTCTTGAAACATTTCATTGCCTAAAGGTCATGGTTTCGACCATGAATTTAATCAGCCATTTGTGTTAAGAACTATTTACACATATGAGTCACATTGATTCTGGTAGTTGTGTATTTCAACTATATTCTTGCCCGAGGTGTTTTACAAATTACATGGGACATACTTCTCACCTATAGACTACATGTAGTTTTGTGTACAATGCAAATATATACATTTCAATGATACATGATAAAGATACACAGTACAATTCATGTACAAACATTAAGTTCTTGTTTTCATCAATTAATATTAATAGTGATTATTATTGTTTTTGTAACTGAATAACTTTGCATGGGTACTAAACCATCATGATTGTGTTGTACACGGATGTATCGTTAGGGCCCGATGGGTTGTGGGGCGGGATTGAGTCGCCCGAGTCTATTTTGTCTTACTATTTAAATGATGACTATGGGAATAGTAAAGTTTTAAAGTGTCGTTATGTCGTCATCGCCTTTCTCTCACAAAAACGCACGGATTTCCGCGGGTACAGCTAGTTGTTATTATTATTATTATCCTTATTTTTGTATTTATTATTATTATTGCCAGAAATAAACAGCCACTTGCCCCAAATTGCCAAAAATATTTACTGTAAGCTTTCTACTATTCCAAATAATACTTTTTTTATTTCATCAAAACTGAACAATTTCAATTGATATTTCTGTCATTGTCCCTAGAAAATCTAAACCCCTCAAAAAAAGTTCGGAAACTCAAGTTTGATCGATTATATCTATTTTATCAAAATATTTGGTATCACTTGAAAGGGTGTGTATACCTCTTTAAAATGATACCAAATTCGCAAGCATCACGAGCGCGAGGTATGCGCAGTATACTTGAGAATGGGGGAAAGTCAGAAGTGAAATGTCACAAAATGCGCCAACAAACTTCAGTTGGAAGGTCTGACACCCATATCACGGTCTTTCTCAAGTTCAAATTCTTTCGACGATGAATATCTTGTCAATGAAGACATACTGTTGAATATGGTATCAGACAAAAGCCTGTTTAATTATCTTTCCAATGACACCTCACTTGGAATAATTATGAAAGCCGGGTAGGTACAATTAAGGTGAATATTTGGGAGGATCGACAGCAAAATGTAAGCAAAATGCATTTGATTGTGTGAAATTGAAGGCGTTGCATCCAAAACGACTTTTGTGGGTATATCTTAGTACTTAACTTTACATAATCATTATGAAATTCAACATTATGTTAAAGCGTGAAATAATGCCCCATTCATAGTGGTTATGTGCTTGAGGTGTGTGTAGTACCTCTAAATGTATGGGGCTCAAAATGACACGTTGCTAGGTCGACTTTCTACCGTTTGATACGTGGTAAGAAGGGCATACCTACACGGTCGAAGAGGGCGCTAATATGCCAGTTCTGGCCAGTTTGCGTAGGTTTAGAGAAATTTGAAGCATCAAGTTTGTGAGTTTCCTGTATTACACACTCACATTCAGCATAATCATTGCAAATGAGACATCATATTAAAGGTAAATTAACGAGCTTTCCGTTATGATTAATACAACAATATCTTACCGGAATCTTGAAACAAGAAGCCATGGTCTTAAATTCATAGCATTTATAGACCCCCATATCCGGTTTTACTGCACACACCCCAATAGCATAATTATTACAGGTGAGACATGATTTTAAAGAAAATAAACACGCTTTCACATGATACTAAATTTACTGATGATTATGCAATTTAAAACCCTAAAACATCCCTCCAATAGTCGTTTTTCGATGCAACGCCTTCAATTTCACAAAAGAAATGCATTTTGCAACATTTCCCTTTCGGCCCTCCCCATGTTCAGCTGTACCATACTTAACCTGTTAATAAAATTGTTACGGACATAACCGTATTGAAAAGATAGACACATGGGCTTTAAAATGATACCAAATTTGATAAGTTTAAATCATTTAAACACGCTACAATCTTCGATACAACTTGAACATTAAAAAATACGGCACAAGAGTCAAATTTCCCAACTGAATACTTTCGGCCCGTGTTGCGACATTTGACTTCTGACCGTCCTCCATTCTGAAAAGCACTGCGTATTCCCTGATTTGAAATGAATGACAAATAATGTACCATTTCAAAGGGAAATCATCATGCATTGCAATGACACTAAAAGGAAAAAATACAATTTGACAATAAAAGTGATACAATCGATCAAAGTTGAGTTTCCGAACTTTTTTTGAGGGGTTTAGATGTCGCTTTGGGTCATCAAAATGTGACATAACATTAATTTATGCTTGCCCGAAGTATAACTTAACTGACCCCAGGCCAGCGGGCCAGTGGGCAAGTGAGACTTTACTGACCCCGTGCAATCGGGCCAGTGATAGTGTTGAACCCTGTCATTATCTGTTGAATATTAAGTTGTTTTTATTTTGTTGTCATGTAACAGCTCTCTCCTACTGGACCCTGAATAAATGGTTATTATGTTGTCACGGTCACCAGACACGCTCAACACCCTCTTACTGTATTAAAATGTCTTACTTTTCTGTGAATTGTTATTATTACCTTGAAACTTGAAAGCTTGTTATAAATATACAATATATTTGTTCTTAATTCTTTTTCCAGGACTTTGAGGTAGGGAGCTAGGCATCCCTTGCCCTGATGAACCCTGAAAACAATGGACACCATGACATCACCAGACAAGCTACACATCCTCACACTCTACTATAACATCGTCATAATACATTATTTACAAACAATATATTATTAATTTTTATTGATAATATTTTTCTCCTTTTCCAGGCATTTGAGGTAGCAGAGAGGGAGCTAGGCATCCCGGCTCTGCTGGACCCTGAAGACATGGTCACCATGTCATCACCAGACAAGCTCAGCATCCTGACATACCTATCACAGTACTACAGCGCCTTCAAGGACAAGAAACCTGGTAAGATTTCAATCATATCATAACCCAGTGCTCCAAATTAGCACTGGCCCGTTGCCCTTTGCCCATTGTCCTGGGTCCACTAAATATGAGCTTCAGAAATTCAGTCCACTAAATTTTTGTTTCAAATATGATATGAACATTTTACTTTGCCATCCGGGCAATAACAAATTAATGGACCCATTTTTGTTCTCTTTGTTTTGAGCCTCCCAATTCTGGTATTGGAAAGCCAAATTTGAGGATTCTTTGTTCTACCAGCCGGTCAACTAGAACAGAAATTCTATAGCATTGCATTGCCTATCAAAGTGCTATTTTAAATTTGTATGGTTATTTTTTTACAGTATCTGTAGAGCCTTGATGCAACTAGCATTTGAGCAGCTACCGACATGAAACTGGTTTAGTCATCGATCTTCAAACCATCTTTGAAATTTATCAGTTTGAAATATAAAGATCGGGTGATTGCTTCACAACTTAGGTTCTGTCTAGAGACGTAAATTTGCAAATCTCTCGTTCGTTGCTTACTATTTATAGTTACTTACAGGGGACTTTAAGATTTATGTCTAGACATGTACACCTTGTGAAACACCCCCAGGAGTGTTGTATCTTTAATTTGCTTGTTTCAGTTTTGATTATGGTGTCTGTTATGGGTTGGTTTTTTTTTTTCATTTTCTTTCTCTATTCAGAGAGAAAGATTTTCCCCACCCAACCACTTATATTGTCTCGTCAGCTGTAAAAGGTAGCGTCATTTTCAATGGAGCTTTAAGTTTTTTGTTCAATTTAACTAGCATTAACTTGAGTAATTTCACTCACAAGGCAGCCCTATCAGGCTTACTGATGGTCCGGATGGGGGAAGGGGGCGCATCATTTATGTACAAATCACAAAGCCTAAAAACAATTTTTAGTATTAAATAGCAATTTGAATTACTTCTTCCAAATTGAGGCTCTACGAAATCAACCTGCTATGGATTTTTGTACACGTTTCCTATTTTCCATAGACCCCATACATACCCATAAAACACATATCTATCAAGCTTAATCATTGACTGCTTAATAAATGGTTATCACCTTGTTACCAAACCAAGGTGTTATGTAAGTGAAGACTGAGTCTAGATTGACGAGTCTACATGTACCTAGTTACATGGAGGCTATTATCAGCTAGGGTGTTACCTGAAGGAAATGAGTAATAATGACAGACGAAATAAACATAGAATCGAGACTAGCCAGGAACAAGGGTTGCTCTTTGCTGGACCATGTTCACAAGCCATAAATGATAAACTGATTCTGTTTTGAAAGGAAATCAAGATGATTCAAGCCTTGTGGCTTGTGAACAGACAAAATAAACATAGAATGGGACCAGGAACCAAGGTTGCAGTTTGCATAGCAGTTTGCTAGACCATGTTCACAAGCCATAAATGATAAACTAATTCTGTTTTGAAAGGAAATCCAGATGATTCAAGCCTGATTTTTCTTTTTAAATACATGTATGTATTTCGTCACAAATTTTATTTTCCTGACAAACCCAAATCAGATTCCTGATTATCATGCTTGTGAAGAATTAGTATTCCCATATGGCATATGTTTCATTCATTTAGTTTCTTTCAGAAATCTAGTGGTTAAAATAATTTATGAACAGTCAATTTCAATAAATCCCTGATGAAGGGATAATTAGCTAAATAAATTGTTTGGTGGAGGGGATATTCACCTAGTCACCTAGATTAATCTGTGAGGGTGGGGGAACCTGGTGGTCTCCGGTTAGTTTCCTTGGATAATCTTGGCAGGGATTAGCTGGACAGGTTGTCAAGGTGAAGTGGTCTACACTGTGATCATGTACAAATGTAGGCACTTGTGACTTACCCTGATTCTGTGGTGGGGATCCTCCCAGGATGCGGTTTAAACAGGAAAAGTGGGCCTCATAAAAACCTAGAAAATAATATGGTTGAAGTACACATGTTTTGTACACTAGAAGAGGGTGTTCTTTAGACAAAAAATATGATGAAACAAGACACACAATTACTCATATAGACATAAACAAAGTATGGGAATGTATGATAAGTTTAGGGCTCATCAGATTGATGGATGAAGATAGTTTAGAGTATTGTTGTGCTATTTGTATGCTACATGTATGTCCCACATTGATCATGATATACAATCAAAATCAAGATTTATTAAGTTCTGGTTGACCAAAACCAAATTCAGGGGGCCCCAAACAAAGACATTTAAATGACATATTCTGACATCAGTAAATGCAATATAAATAAATTTTGGTGGCCCAACCAGCTGGGCCAGTTCTAATTTCGAGCCCTGCTTCAAATATGGATATTCTGGCCAGGCTTTTGCAATTCATTGTCTCAAATCTCAAATTCAAGAGCTGTGAAATTATATGCTGGGGTCTTTGTAGAATACACTTTGTACCAAAATCAATCCGCCGTGAATGAGTTAAAAACTTAAATGCTTGCACAACTTTCTTCATGTAGTTTTCTTCAACGTCAAGCCCCTCCTACCACCCACCCTCCTCTTACAATAACTTTACCGGCGATGAGCTCAAGAAAGAAAACCAACAGTCCTTTTTTAGGACTATCCTAGAAAGAATACCAACAGTCCTCAGGACTCTCCAACCCTCCTTCTTACATGGTGCAACCACAAACCAAACATATTATTTGTTCATGTACATGTGCTGTAAATGGCCACAAGAGGGAAGCATTGACTATCACCCTCTGCTTAGGTTGTACTGCCATGTATTGAAATGTTGTGGTCGTGTTAATACCTGGGAGACATGCACATGTACATGTATTTACCCTGAAAACTTCTTGACCAATTATAGGACAGAGCTTGGTCAAAGCTGCCAAGTTTTCCATATGAGTCAATGCCCTCTACGACTGACTGCCTCTATGCAGGCAATAGTATGGATACGTTGGGCAAAGGGAAAATGTTTGCCCTCGTGTTAGATATCCCCATCATTAGTGATCTAGTGTAAAGAATATAACCATTAGGAATTGACCTTCTTAGTTCTTGTTTCTAAGTTTCAGTCAACCGTTTTGAATATTGCAAGTATGCTCTGAATGCATACAGTACAATGTACATAAACACACAGGTTAGAAAGTTGTTATTACAGTAATCCAAGATCTATAACAAAATATTTTTAAAAATAGGGAGAAGATTGCTTGAATAGTACACCAGTGCCCTGTCATTTCATAAAACTTCTCTGATTGTTATAAGTATCTAATAACTGTAACTGTGTTAAAAGCCAATCAGCAAAACAACATTATAGCTGTTGGTACAGTAATTACAATAAATGGACATTTACAAAAACTGAACAAGTTTAATGAAACAGGGCCCAGAAAGTTAATAGTGGCACTTGTGCATAATAAAAGTAAACTGCCCCTTTTTGTAACAGAGCAGATTTTGTAATTTTTTTTTATTTATCTAAAAATACACCCAACACCATGGAGAAAAATAAATAAACATGCTATTTTTGGCTCAGACAGACTGTGTGCCAACCCACCCACCTCTTACCTCAGGGGAAATCCTATCCTTCAACACCCCCCCCCCCCCCCCCCCTCATCTCCACACAGACTGCCCTTCACTCCACCCTTACATATTAAACAGACATGTCCCAGAGCTTGATAACCTCTGTAAACTTCCCCATACATAATTGGACATTTTATTTGATGAAATTGAATTGGGAGAGTATTAATGATAATGCTAATATTGTAAAACAAAACAAAAAAACATGGAGAAATGTGGGTGCAAATATAGGCAATTTAATAACATTGCTGATAAATAATAACAACAACTCACCCCTTCCCTCATGGGATGTCCTACCCTCCACTCCCCCACCCCCCCTCCCCCCTCCCCATATGAATTGACCCTTGCAGTGGTTCTAACTGCAGGTGGGGTAAATTACCCTTCACTTTTAGTCATATCCTGCATAAACATATTGATAGCATTTTCTCGGAAGATAACTTTTTAACTTGAAATATGACTTTACTTGAAATGAATGGGGGCTTTCTTGAAAGTCAATACAGTAAATGTTAATTACTGCATTATTTACAGTATAATTATTTTTCTTCTGAATCTTTCTTTTCTCCCTTTGAGATGCCCAAATATCAAACCATAGATGAAGCATTTTAACACTTACCAACAAATTTGACTTTGACTTTGACTCTAAATGTGTATAATTCAAGTAAAATCCAGATTTACTTTAAAGGAAAACATTCCCAAGCAAATTGTATGATAGTGAACCGTGAAAAAGTGCAATAATGCAATGTCTTTTAAAGCTTTGTTTCAAAATTAATTAGATTGAATTATTGAGGACACTAAAATACAGCAACATTAATCAATTTTTAGCCAAGATGCTTCCTGCCTTTCAATGTTTCATTTCAACCCATCACTGTCTGCAACTAATACTGCATACCTTGAGCCGTGTCAGGGCCCCAAAATCAGCCAGCTTTCCCTTATTCTATCCCCTCACGTAATTTGTCAGATCCTCTCAAACACTCACTTCTACGTCACCGTGGTTACTTGGCACCTGATCAAAGATTGCAAACCCCCTACTTTTTTTGGGAGCGACCCCTGAATATTTGCCATCCCCCTTTTTTTTGCCCAATTACTCTAAGCTCTCGCTGCTTAAAAACTTCCTTATCAGCAGCTGGTTAAAGAAGCAACCCTTAACATTTTTGCTAATCCATTTAGGCCTTCTTCAGTTTTGGGCCAAATTGCTATGCTAATATTCCGGGTTGATACCTTCCTTAATATACAGCCTTCCTTAATAGACAGCTGATGTTGATAGTTGATTAGTGAGTGTACTAAATGGAATGAGAGGTAGGAGTTCTGATCTTTGAGGCTGGAAAACCCCGAACCCTTGCTTCTTTCTGGTTGGTAAAAACCTCTGCCCCAAATCCGCAAACCGGGATTGTTCCGTAATTTGGAACATTTCGAGATCCGCAGCCCTAGGTAGTAATTTAGTGAGATCACTGGAATTATGTTATCGTCATCTACTTAGCAAAGGAACACACTCCAAGGATTCTGAAGCCCAAGGATATTCCCAGATGTCTTGAGGTTATGCTCCTGAACTGGATGTTTCTGGATGTTGGTCTTAGATCTTTCTTCATCCGTCTTTCGCTAGAGATGTTCATGGATGCTAACTTGATGATGTTACACCCATCTCCATTCACTTATTGAAGCAGATTTTGTAATTAAATGTATTTTGAGCAACAACCGTAATTTGTTGTGTATCATTCTTCCAGCAAAAAATTACTCACATCTCCCTTTGCGTGACATTACTTTTTAAAATACATTTCTTTAGTTTTGGGGCATGTCTTTTCACTCTGCCCTATTGTGTCTCGACTCCTGAGCAAAATATAATGCAGTTATTCCATAGTATATAGCACTCCCATCTGATAACAGGTTGCAGTTTTCGCAAGTTATCCAAAGTTGTCTGAGGAGATCGCTCTGGAGGAAGGTGAATCGCGCGAGGACGTCATCCGCTTCAGCTACTGTTTACATTTCTCAGGAAATTGGCTAAATCGACCTTAATGGATGTGCATAATGAGGTCAAATAGATTCCTAGGAGTAGCTCAAGTCAGAGGAGAGAAGTTTGGTTGATCTATTTTCTCACTCGCTGTCAAGTGTCAAGTCATGGGTAGTTCTAGCTGTCAATGAATTGAATTACATGTGTATGCTGCACATGTAGATAGTCTCATGTTGGAATCGTGGAGTTATCTTGGATGCGTTACTTATAAATCAGCTTTATTTTAAGTGTGAACTTTTCTTTCTAAACTTTAATACACTTCTGTAGAAGATTTTTTTCCACATTCTTCTGAAAGTTTTGAACTATTTTGAAGTTCTAATCATCTTTCAAAGAAAAACTTTGAGATGTGTATGCTGCACATACTGTACATGTATGTGGACTAAAAGTGGTTCACATGTTCCACAGTATCCTGGAGTCATTTGAGATGTGTTGAAGAAATCTTACTCTAAGTTGGAATTTTTTCTTTAAAGATTTCAAGCTTATGCAAGCTGTAAAGGGAATTTAGAAGTTAGTTTGAGTGCTGAGTTCTGATCCTCTTCAGTATCAAATTATTACAATTTCTGGAAACTTTCATGTGAATAACAGAAGAGATGGCAGATGAAGAAGTTCACCACCTTTTCTTGATGAAGTTTGTCTTTTGTGAGTATTCAACTTGTCTTGATCCTGCATCACTTAAAGGAATCTAGTAACTTTGTTGACATGTGCAAAAAGTGATGAATGGTTGATGCAATGTATATTATTGTTATCTCATATGTCCACAGGGTATTGTGTGAAAATTTCAAGTCAAATGGACATTGCATGGCCAAGTAATGAGCGAAAATGCAAAGTGATATTCAATAACTCACTGCACTTACTTTGTACACAGAAGAAAAACTCTGAATACTTCGATCGTACATATCTTTGTAACGAAAGGGAAATTTAAAAAACCAAAACCTGTCCCATGATTTTATTGTTAATACAAGGTATGAGGGAACCGCTAGAATGAAAAATTTATTTTGAGGATTTGGACAGTGTTACTAAGTCCCTTTAAATACTATCCCATTTAATCATCTCTGGGCTTCATTACAAAAAAAAACATCTGCAACATATTGTGTTACTTCAAACATATTATGGCAATTTAACTAAGATTAAACTTGTTTATCATTGCGTGTGGTACAGTTTCATACCGAGTTCTGGTAATGAAACGTTTTTGCAAAGTCTGGATCTTTGAGATTTTGAGTTGCAAAATGACATTTGAATATTAAAAACTGATTTAGAACAATTGTTCAATTGAATTTGGATATAAATGTTTTTAATTTGTTCTATTTTGAAACTTTTATTTTCAACCGTGTTTGATATCTACAAGTAAATGTTTGTGTGGGTAATAATAATCAAGGTTTTATAATTTACAAGGGATAACATTGATAGTATCTGAATCTCAGTTTCTTTATCATGTTATATATATTCACCAATTAATTCCTTTTTAAAAATCTTTCTCGCATTAAGGAGCTGACATTGACATTTTCTCCAAGTAATTCAGTTAATTATTGCCAAAACTACTAGCAGGATTATAGTTTAAATAATACTTAAAAAGAAGTAAGTTCTTCACTAGAAGTAAGAGAATCAAAAACCTTTTTGCCTTCAAAGATGATTATTAAAAATCTGACTTATTACATGTATAAAATAGTCTATTTCATACCAGAAATATAACTTAATTGATAATCATCAGCACATAGAGATGAAGTAGGCTTAGTTCTAAATTGTTCTCTCTCTCTCTCTTTTTTTCCTTCTTTTTGTTGGCTGGAACTAAAACACGTTATTTTTTAAAAGTTTATAGTTGGGGCCCAGATAGAGAATGAAGCTGCTGATAGAAGTGGCTTTTATTATTCAAGTGACACATTGAAATAAATGTCACCATGCTGAGATTACAAGCCATAGTTTTAATCTGCAATATGCAAATGTTGTTACATGCATTATTCCATGATTTAAATAAGGACCACCAAAATCTACTTTGGAAAAAAATGAGTAATTGTAAATCTTTCCTTTTGTCCCATGGAAAACTAAAGACATACATATAAAATTATTTCCATTTAACAGCAAACAAGTTATTAAAGTTAAGTTTGAGGCAAACAGTTCTGTGTACAAAGAACAAACAATCAAACATCTTTGACATATTTCTGTATCAGTTTACAATGGGTAAGAATGTAATGGAGACCACAGTTGGATAGGAATTTGATATAGTTTTCATATCATTTCTACTGAAATATTAGCAAGGGTTACCATTTAGAAATTTCCAGAACATTGGACGAGGTAGTTATCTTAAGTTTACTTTTAGTCTTTAACTTTGAATCTGTTACGTGGAAGTGACGTGCAGACTTCAGTCTTTTGGGAGTTAAACCAAAAGGTGTGATTCGTTCGTGGATAATGGATCTGTGCCAGCATTCGGTTTCGTGACATTTGAAAACAATACCTGATTACCTGTATTTTCTATGATAAAGGTACATTGAACATACTGGCTGGATTTCACAAAGGAGGTTTGTGTAAACCATGGTCTACATCTAGGGAGTGCCATTTGTAAAGTGATGGAGTAAAAATGTACACTCCTTTGTTGTTAACAATGTTGATGCTACACATTTGCTAAAGGCACAAAATGTATTTCTTGCTTTCTCAGATGGTGCAATTTGTTGGTTAGTAAGCACTAACTGTCATATCATTTGAAATTAGAAACGTTTTCACTTCATAGATGTAGACCATAGTTTAAACCATGGCTTATGTAAACCTCCTTTATGAATTCCAGCCATTGCCTCTGGAAGTTGCTTGTTCAAGTCCCTCTAGCTCAGCATTTATAATGTTTCAGAACATGGTATGTTCTCAAACATTATAAATGCTGACTATATTATGGTACAGGCCCAATAACCCTGGGCCATGATAATGAGCTTCAGGACACCAGCATGTTGTTCAACTGGGCAACTAAAATAAAGACAATTTGTAATGATTTTCTATGATTTGGGCCACTCACTTCTAGTTTGGAGCAAGCAAAATTTGACAATTTATGATCTCTATTCTACTTGCCCCAGGAATATTGTTGTATTTGTAGCATTGTGTAATATTCATTTATCAAATCTTTTTATTTAAAATGTACATGTACAGTTTGTAATGTATCAACTTAGGGAGATTGGTAATATAATTGTGACTACTCAGTTGGTAGATGACTGGAACAGCAATCCAGAGGTTCCTGGTTCAAGCCCCATGAATCTAGCCACAGGTTATAACTTTTTAATTTTAATTACCGTAAATCTCCGTGTATAAGACGCACTCGTGTATAAAACGCACCCCCAACTTTCACAGCAAAAAAAATAAACACTGGTTAGAAAATTGCGTATCTAATTAGTACTGCTGCTCACAAATGTATGAATATTCATTAGTAGCAGTATTACTGCTCAATAAACTTTTTTTTTTACAACTGTAACCAATATTTTTTGTGTGAGAAAAAGGTATATTTTGCTGAATGCTGCAACAAACATCAAGCACTTGTCACGCCCTAAACCATGTGTTGTTATACACATTCAACATGACTACAGGGTGTCCAAAAAAAAACAAATAATATTTTTTTTTTTTTTTTTTTTTTTTTTTTTTTTTGCTGTACCTGTGTATAAAACGCACCCCCCACTTTGAAATTTTTCCGACGGGAAAAAAGTGCGTCTTATACACGGAGATTTACGGTATTTTGCATTTTAGCACAGTGCAATTTCAAACCCTTTTCCCTGTAATTTGTGTTTTATTTTTTATTATGTACATTAATTAATGAAATTATCTCCCAACAGGTTTCAATAATACTCCGTGAATAACGTCAGCAAGTGAACATCTTTACTTATTATTTTATTATTATCTATAAAATGTTATCGATTTTAGATGCAGATTTAACATGTTGTTTAACTTGTCAAATATTGCATGCTTTACAGGTGGTCCACCTCCACATATGAATGAAATGTCAAATAGTGCAATGGAAAGTAAGTGTTTGTGTAATACCATTATACCATACAATCCATATTAAAGGTACTGTGTTGTCAAAATCAAGAGGGCACTTTTAAAAAACTCCCTGAGCTGTGTCATGGGCATCTGCCTTAACCAGGCAGACTGTGCATTTTTTAAACTGATGAATGATTACAGTGCATTATTTGCACCTAAAATCTTGCATCGTGCATGAACAAGTTCACTACAGCCTTGCAAGATCTTTTGTAAAGCGCCCTCTCCGACTCGATGGCACTGTAACTTTAATATAAAAGTCATGCTGTGGTGTCATCTTTGGTTTTGTTTTTCCTATTTCTCTGCATATCACTTCTACTGTGGACATTCACCTCGACTCAAGTTTCAAAAATATATTTACCCCACCTTTTTTGTGTGTACGATTTGGGACTTTTTGATAGCATCTTGACTATATAACTGGAGATGTGATGATTAAGTCAAACATTTTGCACATATTTTTACAGTACTAGTTTATGCATCAATTAGATGGACTATCATGTATGTGATCTTATGTGTGCATTAACTTTGATGAGATATGACATCAGCTGACGAGTTTAGGCCAGATCTATAGTCGATATGTGATATCAAAAAGTCCCAAGTATAATTGCTTCAGCACAATCTCTGCCGTTCTGTTAAGCTCACTGTGCTTCACAAGTATCTATATATATATAGAATCTATTTTCATGAAGTATTGTCCCTTTGGTTTGAACATCATTTGCACAAGTTTCTAGACTGTTTTAACTCTCTTTAATATATTTATTATGTATCTAATATTTTTTCTTTCATGTTTACAAAACTTAATCACTTTGATATTAAAATGGGTTCAGCTCTGCTTTCTTTGTTCTCAACTACGACATAGTACTTAGTGGAATACTAACAAAATCTACTTGATTTGTATCTTTGTAAAGTGGTTTACATATTTATATAAACAAATATTTAAAAATCAGTTATTTATACTAATTTTCTTTAGAAATAACTAACATACCTACAAATTGTGTTCTGTTATACCGCGTGGTCACATTTTTGCAGAGACATTCTGTGAGACATTTCTTAACAAACATTTCAGTGAACTAAAGTGCCTCTTAGTTCGGGGTTAAATTTTCCTCAGGATGGGATAGTTAGCATACATGTATCAAATTACAAATTATAATGGGAAGAGACATTTTTCCTGATTTCATTTAATCGTGTAAACATCCAGATTAACCAAATTCCAGACATTTCCTACACTTAGAGGGCCTTTCATGATAGATAGATACAAATTATAGATTGTTGATGTGTACAGACTGATTATCTTTATATAGTTGATAGAATAGTTATAGCCATTGATCGATATCAATTTTTAATTCATTTATTTCATATGAAAATATCCGTTTAATATCCTTTGCCACACATTTTGGGGAGTATGGAGGGCCAAAAGGGCATTTTTTAAAAGAATTTTGGTTTCTATGATGATTATTTGTTTTCCAAGTTACAAAAATATTACAGGCCTAGTTAGAGCTATGGATCAATACAAATAACTAATCTTTTACATGAAAATATCTGTAATAACCTTGGGCAAACTAACTTTCAAAATGTATCTGTTTGTTGATTGAGTTGTTCACATTCATGATTCAAAATGCACAGGTTTACGTTTTATTTACCATTTGCAATTGATGTGCTTTCTAAATTGGCCCCATTGCAGAAAGACATACAATCGATTGTAAGTTACAAGTAATTGGAAGTCAGCAAATTTGCACGATTCAACCAATTAGATTTGTGCATTTAAAACACATGATCTGACTTACAATTGATTGTATCTCTTTCTGCAACGGGGCCCTTGTCTTACAAGTTTTATCATTTTACTTAAAAGAGGAAAATATTTTAACATGAAAGTCACAACTTCAAAAGTCTGTGATTGTATGTGTTTGAGGTACTTTGTTGTTGTCGTTTTTCAGCTTTTCACATTCCATTCCAACTGTTATTTTTTGCCAATTTGGCAAGTTTGGCAGTTTTTCATGGAGCACATGCAATCTCTTTTATATATCAAGACTTCTTCACCCAAAATGCCCCTTAGTTGTTTTATATGCTTGTACATGTACCTGAGTTTTACATTGATTACCAAAATGCATAAAGCTATACAATAATTGTTAAAGTGCTTACTTCTTTTGAAGAAATTCAAAATAAGATGTTGATTCTTTACATTTTGTTTTCCATTTGTAACACAGTATGAGCAGTCTTTCTATAATCATATGAGCCCTAACTAAATTTTCCTATCCAGTGCTGTAAAATGCAGTCAAAAAATAACCACATGGGCTTTGTATTATTAATGTTCCTGAATGACCTTTAAAGTAATTGAATACTTTAGCAAACTCCCTCTCCATTTATAAATATGAAAACTGTCTAAGTATTAGACTAATATATTGGTTGCTACAACAAGGTCTAGTTTACTAGCAACAAGGTTCTAAATTTTACCCTTTTCACACAGTCAACCTTGCTTTTAACACATTCCATTTGAGATTCTGAAATCCCCATGGACTTTGTATATAGCCCACCAGGTTCCCGTAGCCAAGGGGTTAAAGTAAAATTCATTGAAAGTGCAGAAAAGGCTTCAATCTTACCTCCGTTTGTTTTGTTGGTACTTATATTGGTACAAATATATAGAAAAGGAACCCAGAATATACCAAATAATAGTTGAGTCAATGCAAGTTCAACATTTCTAAGCAAGGTTGGCTGTAAATTCTGCATTTAGACCTTAAAAAAAAACAGTTAAAACACAAAAGTCAGTACAAGTTTTATCATTGTCTATTAAATGCCCATATCCATCACCATGCCCAGACAAGATAGCATTTTTTTTTTACAGTATTTTGCCATTTCTGACCTGTTGAAAATTCAAGTACTGCAAAATACTCCCATGATAGTGGTTTGATGTGAACATGGTTTTATGTGTGGGTTTAACCCTTGGGAAATATGATACACCTCTTAACAGCAGATTTTGTAAGATAGTTAGGCCATGATAATTACTGCGTCAAACAGATCTATTTATAAACAAAAACTTGTAGAATTCCGGCAATATTCAGCAAGGATATTTCATGTTCCCTGACCGGGCTGAGGACTTGGAATGGTAATTTACTTTTTAATGTATACAAATGTATAATATTTCAAACATTGCTGAGAACTTTGAGTATCGTTCAAATTTAACTATTTATTTCTAGCGTATGTTGAACAATATGGCCATGTTTGTCATTAGAAGTACAAAATAATGTAAAATATAGAATAATATAAAAAGTGCAAAAAGTAATATAAAAGTGAATTACTTTCTAATGCACAATGCAGTCTTTACCCACAGTTAAGAAGGAATGGATTAAAGTTGACCAGTAAGCCACTTTATAAAAAAGGGTTATTTATAAAGCTCTGTTTTTGGCACTGAATTTAATTCCAAGGATTACATGAACATGTTTAACATGTTCTGATTACGCCTACATTGCTTCATTTACAGCAAACATTTCCTCCAACAAGATTCTCTCATCTTAGACGGGGTATTTTAACTTCTTTTTTTTTTGGGGGGGGGGCTACTTTCAACTATTTCAATATATGGAAAAAGCACTGAAATTAGTTTGCATCAAACTTCATGCAAATATACTCCCAGGGCTCTTCTATGATTTTCATGGTTCTTTTTGGCATTATGGGGGCTAAATTGATTGTGATTTTCTTTTTTACAGCATACCTAGGGTCCATGATTCTATGGACTAGCCACTAGGGTTACTATTTGCAGTCATTAGGGTATTGTCTTATAAATAAACTGATGACATGACTTAGAACAGATACCTATAAATGCGCAACGATATCTTGGATGTTCAATACCTCTAAATGTAGGTCATAAGGGCCAATACAAGCATGTTCGAGTTCTGATTATGCCTAGATTTTGTCATGTACAGAAAATCTTCAGGAGTGAGAGGTTCTCACATAGTAGGATTCATACTTTTATTGACTAAGGAAATATATCTACAGTGTATGAGTGTATTTTCAAAACAGGTCATCAAGCAATGCAGGAATTAATTTTTAATTTTAGGGGGCTACTTTTCCAATCTGATGGATATCCAGGAATTTTTCACATAATACCCTACGGTAATTTTAGGGGCTACCTACTGATTTCAGGGGGCTATTTTGAAAATTAGGGGGCAAAATCGCCCTCAGCCCCCGTATATTTCCTACCGTGTCATCAAATTATGAAAATTAAACCTTCATATTGTCTGAGATTGTGCTGATATCAATTCCTACATGTAATAGACCATATTAGGTATTTTACAATGTTTCTGATATTTACATGTATGGAGAGTGCCTTTACTGCTTTACTGCTATACCAAAATCATTGTAAGATATGTCCGAATGATGTGTGAAAGTTTCATTGAAAATGAACACTGCTTTCCTGGTTAAAAAAGCAAAAATATGCGTCACGAATTACTGTATAACGTGTATGAGGTTTATGACAGTTCATTAAAGGGTACCACCACCCAAAAAAAAAATTCTTATTAAAGAAAGGTAACATCTTTAGTATTCCATTCCATCAACAAGTTCACAAAAATATGTTTCCAAAAAAATATATATAATTGGAAAATGCATCAACATTCTAAAGCATGCGTTCATGCGGTCTGAATTGCGAAGACTTATGTGTGTAGAGCAAACGAATCGCACGGGAATCTATTGTCTACAAACGTATGCGTGAATAGCATTAGCGCACTCGCAAATGGTTGGCCCGTATGGAACCAGGAAATAGTAGTGGTTCCGTAAGTAGTGAAAATTAATTGCTTTGTTTATGAATTACACAACCCTTTGCAAAATGTTGGGTATCTATTTGACATCACAAAACGGTACCAAAACATATAATAATGTGTTCTTTGCCTAGTGGTCCCCTTTAACGCTCTTGAGCTGAATGATTATCAATGATAGAAATCGTACATGTAATACTAACAGGGCATATTTTTAAATCTAACCCTATTTTATTCTTCTCTTACCAATAAGCCAAGCAACACAGTAGAAGAGAAATGTGAAAGCTCCAATTAATTTTCGTGGAGTTAGACACTTTACTGGTTTCACTTTAAAGGGACTTCGTAACATTGTCCAAATCCTCAAAATAAAATTTTCATTCTAGCAGTTCCCTCATACCTTGTTGTATTCGTATTAACAATAAAATCATGGGACAGGTTTCGGTTTTTCAAATTTCCCTTTCGTTACAAAGATATGTACCATCGAAGTATTCAGATAAGAAAAAATCCGGGCGAGTTTTTCTTCTGTGTACAAAGTGAGTGCAGTGAGTTATTGAATATCACTTTGCATTTTCGCTCATTACTTGGCCATGCAATGTCCATTTGACTTGAAATTTTCACACAATACCCTGTGGACATATGAGATAACAATAATATACATTGCATCAACCATTCATCACTTTTTGCACATGTCAACAAAGTTACTAGATCCCTTTAACCCGTTGCCTTCAAGATTCTGAAATTCCCATGGACTGTGTACACAACCTACCTGGTTCCTGTAGGCAAGGAGTTAAAGGGGACCACCAGGCAAAGAACAACACATTATTATATGTTTTGGTACTGTTTTGTGATATCAAATAGATACCCAACATTTTGCAAAGGGTTGTGTAATTCATAAACAAAGCAATTAATTTCCACCACTTACGGAACCACTACTATTTCCTGGTTCCATACGGGCCCCACATTTGCGAGTGCGCCAATGCTATTCACGCGTACGTTTGTAGACAATAGAATCCCAGGCGATTTGTTCGCTCTGCACACATTAGTCTTCGCAATTCATACCGCATGAGCGCATGCTTTAGAATGGTGATGCGTTTTCCAATCATTTTTTTTCTTCTTCTGGAAACATATTTTTGTGAACTTTTTGATGGAATGGAATATCAAAGATGTTACCTTTCTTTAATAAGAATATTATTTTTGGGTAGTGGTACCCTTTAATGTTGAATTCAGGGTTTTTTCCCCTCACGTAATCCATCCCACCCAACTATGTGTCACTGTGGTGGGTCTCTGATATTGTGGCCTGCCAGTTCCTGACTGATGTTTCAGGTCTTGACGAACTTCCTATCTGGAACACCGCTATCGGGATACCAGAAAGAGAGGCAAGGTGCCAACTGCCAAACAAAATACTTTAAAAATCTGAAGAGATTCCATAACTGAGTCTTTTTCCTGGGGACATGATATACCCATTTTACATTAAGAGTTAGCTCTTTACGGAGTGGTCCATTACTGGTCCAACTTATGATGCGAAAAATCTTAGACCTGTCTTAACTTTGTCAAACTCGGCCAAAATCATTTGAAGCTTTCACATTTTTCTTGTACATTGTTGTTTGGCTTTAATAGGATTTTGAAGTCTCAAATATCACTCTAAAAGAAACTAAAAAAGTTAATATATCACTTTAATCTTAAAGGGCAATGCAACTCAAGAATAGAGTTTATCCTACTTTATACATCGTAATATGCCTGTTTATTATATGTAACATTACTCCGACTCAGATTTCTGCTTTGGAAGAAATATGTGAAAACTCTATCAGGTATACCACTATTCACGCGAACACTGGAGGCCGCCATTATTAGGTTTGTGCGGACTACGGTCAATGATATGCACTAATGCATTTCAATAGCACCAATTCAAACCATTGTCTGAATACTTGTAGATGCTTTGAAATCAGTGAAAAGCTTTTTGTTCGGCCCTAAGCACATACGTCAGAGTTTGCAAAGCATCTCGGGTAATTACAAGAACATGGCCGCTCCCATCATCTGTTGCCGCCGTAAGAATTAGTAAAATGTGGGTATATATGTTCACGTAAGGATTTTATGGGATCCAGGAGGCCAAAATTGCCAAGTTATGTATCAAATCAAATGTCTGTTCACCCTCTAAACGATAATAATAACCGAAAGCCATAGTTTCATTGCCCTTTAAGACTAAAGATTATCCAAACTGATCTACAAGGTGGTGCAGTAACTATGCTAGCATTGATGATGCGAAAATAAACTAAAAGTTATTCAGACCCGTCTAAAATCTAGG
The DNA here is from genome assembly GCA_037951105.1 of Echinarachnius parma. Lineage (NCBI taxonomy): Eukaryota > Metazoa > Echinodermata > Echinoidea > Clypeasteroida > Echinarachniidae > Echinarachnius > Echinarachnius parma. The sequence continues at coordinate 40,919 of JBAMJV010004038.1, forward strand.
GACTGAAATGAGTAGTCACCTAAGGTTGATGTTCTATTCAAAGTTGAGAGAGGCTAGTTGTTGCCACTTTTGGGATACTAGTAACAAAAATAAATGTTTAGAAAATAAAACTGAAGAGATTTCAACTCTGTTAATCTTTTCTGAGAATGTTACCCTTTTTTTTATGTCTCCGCAATGAAGTTTCCTGTTTCCTGTCAGACATAAACATTCACATGCAGTATTATGAAAAGACTGGCACCAAACTTGTCCTGGTTCTGAAACAGTCCAAGTTAAGATTTTCGGTTTAGATTTAAGTTTAGGTGTGAAGGGGGCATACATGTAGATATCAGTGTTGAGGGGGGTAAGTTTCTTGTGATGATACTGCAAAAGTAATCTCATACTTACAGAAGTTTATACCCATGGGATTAAATGACATGCACATTTACTATCTGATATGCATGCGCTCGATTCTGTGACATTAGCTGTGAGCTTGTGACCGATTCACAATCAGCATGAGTCAAGTCTTGAATTCGGGATTAGATTTTCTCAAGGATTTTGCAATTAGAATATGTGATATAATCAAGTATTATTTTCATTTAAACATTATCTCAACTAAATTATCTAAAGAGGCATTAAAGTTAGATCAAGTTCATACATTCTGAACTCTGTTTGGTTCATTTCAACCTAGAATAATACAAGTGGAAAAGATTCTTTAAAAAACGTTAATTGGAATTTATCATTCCTCATTCTATCAAACAAATCTAAGTTGTTTGCTCACATGCTCTTCCTCATCTTTCTATTAATATATGAGACCGGCTCCCAGAGAATGGGTGTAAAGTCGGGATGGGTCTTTAGTACTTAGAGCCTCAAAATCATAAAATATTTTCTTTGGCTGAAATTTTTAACTTTATGGGATTTGATACTTACATGTTTCATCTACATTCTCTGAAAATTTCAGGTCCTTAATCGATTTTTTTATGCCGTAAATCATGATTTTTCTAAGCAACCTTCGTTTCGGTTTCGACCAGAAACTCAGTAAATCCGCGTTGGCTGATCATGATCGATTGTGAAACGAACGCGCCAGCTATGTGTGTGTGTGTGGTTCGACCGTACCGCCGCGGCGAGCTGCAAGAAGAAAGCACTGTAGCTGTACAGTGATTGGTCAGACTAACCTGAATAGAGTTGTATTGTCCGTGTGTTGTACATTTCCGGGAAGCGTTCGCGGCATTTAACTTACGAGTAGTTGGTTTGTTTATAATTCTATGGGTACTGCATTGAATCGCGCTAGGCATGCCGCAAGTGTGCAGTGTGCGTGTGCAGCGTACCATATCATACGGTATCAAACTGCGCTTTTCTTTTGTCTACCGGTGGTACAGCGGCGGTATGGTGAATATGATGCGGTGGTTTATGGCGGTACGTACATACACAATACACCGCGGTTGTAATACATGCACATCAAAGGGCAGCACATGGGCTAGTTTGTCGATCAACTGAGACTTAGGGCTGAGGCTTTGTACAATTACGTAATACCAGCGAAAGCGTTGCTGATTGGCCGATGAATAACAGTATAACTGCGCATGCATTATTTCGTTTGCTGATCGATTACGAAAAGCGGAAAGGTGAAAGCGAACCGTTCAACTTCTCGCTCAGTGTGTGAGAATGCTTTTCTGAATGGATGCAACACTTTAGAAGCGATTTTCTCCGTTGTTTGACAAATCACGGGGCTCTGGTCCATGTTATTAATTTGCGTTTTTCTAGCCTTCCAGAAACTCATACTTATCAATTTTTATATCATTTTAAAGCTGAAATCCTAGAGAATTCAAAACACTAACAATCTCAATTTTGATATTCCCGATGAATTACCCAAAGTGACAGAGCCGGTCACATATAATAATAATAATGTTTGCGATTTATATAGCGCCTAATATGATTGATAATCATCTCTAAGACTAAGCGCTTTATATAGTGCATATATGCGTCATGATATTTCCTTTGTCAATAATTCATGCAATTGAGATGGAAATTGACATTGTTTAGTAATGCTTCCTTCAGGCCTTATTGTTTCATTACATCAAATCATTGTTGGTTCCCTGGAATTAGTCTGTTTTAAGTTATACACGAGCCTGTGTATTGTGAATCACGTTTCAGAATCAAGAGTTGTTACTTGAACTGACAGATAGTATTAGTAATTGTCTGGTATATTGTCTATATTTTCAGATTTTTATTAGAATTGTCATTTCATAATATTCATATTTCATTTAATCAGAGGAGTACAAATGATTCTCAAAAGGCTCCAGATCAAAATGTGTAAATGACTGGAAATTAGAGTTTGTAGTATAGTTTATCATAGTCTGAAATGTGACTGAATACAAGATATACTTTGGCATCATGTAGTCGCATTTAGGTCACATTTACGTCACGATGTGACTCAACACTCTTGACTCATGCTCTTTAAGGGGTGTTATTTTTCCATCATGAGCACGTTATAGGAGATTTTTTCAATGATATGAAGATTGAAAGTTAGTATACATGTAAGTACTTGATTTGATCATTTTCCATATTATACCTACATATTTTTGTACAATGCAAGTTGTTGGATAAACATTGTACAGTACATTTCTTTTTGAAGGGGAAAGATAATTTCTGAGCTGTGGTCAAAATTAATTTTAGGGACTAAAACGTTTGTTTTCAAAAATTAATTATTTGTGATAATGATTTTCTTTTCTTTTTTATATTTCTGTGAAAATGCCATTCAATAGAGAGATTATCAGAAGCATTATTTATAAATTTTCATATTCTGAAATAGCCACAATGTTTATTAATTAAATTTGTTTTAAAGTAATGCATTTATGGGGGGGGGAAATACATGTTTGTGGGAGAGGGGTTAGTTTTGTTTCTTTTCTATATTTTAATAATACCAATTGGATAAAGTTACTAAATTATCTTTTTATAAACAATTATTGTTTTAATGAAAGAGAATTAAAATTGGTAACAGTAGTCAGTATTAAACATGTACAGATTGTCATCACACAATAATAACAACAACAACTTAGTACATCACGTATTAGACATTGATAGTAAACGTGACGCCTAATGGTGGTTCATGTAGAGTGTTGTGCGTATCACAGCTGTGCAGATCATCTCATGTATCAAATGCACACTGCTGCATAGCTCCTTCCCCCCCCCCCCTATTAATTAAAACAAATTAGTACAAATATAAGGGGGGAAATATGAAAACACATAATGTGCCCCAAATATTTGATGTGCCCCCCCCCCCCCCCCCCCCCCCACTAAATTGTTCAGACCACACATCCTTGAAGAAGTACATAAAAAACATAGTACTGCCCCCTGACCTCTAATAATTTGTGTGCCCCCCCCCCCCCCCCCCCATCAATCCAACCACGCTACACCACTGATTGCACACATGTACATGTATATGATATATCAAGTATCAACCAAAGGGATCATCAAGACATATTGATGACCTAAATGTAATTACCGACATATCTCCACCCCTGATCATTGCATACCACTGACCTATGTGTACACATATATAATAATTAACCTCTGTGCAGAACTACGCAGTACAGAAAAGAACTTTGAAAGTATTTTATTTAATATTATCAGCTCAGTGAGCCATTTATTTTGTCATATTTTAAAGGATTGCAGACTTGTTTATAATGTGGATTTATAGTTCAAAATTTTCCAGCAGGATTTCACGCAGATTGTAAGTTGTAGTGAAGTCATTGTTGTTTTATTTGTTTATATTTTGTTGTTCAAAGTTGCGGATGTATATTATATGTGAAGCGCAGTGCAATGCAGGTCAATACAGTGATGAGGTATACATCAACCCATTGGTTAAGGGACCTTAAATATCTCTAGCTGAATACATGTAGATAGAGAGTATGACTTGGTGTTACCAACATCAAAATCATCTTTCATGTGTCAGTTGGTAAACCATCAGGAAAATATTCAATTTTGAATCTTGAACAGTGATTTTCCATAACAAATTAACAAATCTGAGATCTTATTAAATCTGAGATTGAACACTTTTTCTGTATTTGGATTAACAAATCTTTCATAGTGGTACTGGGAGGTATAACATTTCTAAAAATAATTATAATTATATATTTTGTATTCATGTATAAGCGAGAAGTGAACTTCTGTATTTCAGAGAAGTGAACTTATTCATGTATATATATAAATTACAACTTTATATATAAGCATTTCATAAATTACAACTTTATATATAAGCATTTCATAGTGTTAATAAATCATAGTTGTTGAGCTTGTAGAAGTTGATACATAAATCCTTGGCCTGAATAAATGTATCTTCAATATAGATGATGTCATTTTCCACCAACAAAGAACAAAACGATCACATATATGGGCTCTTTTCCTTTCTATGAAATGAATAAATAGTCTGACTAGGGTAGAAAATTTGATGGTTTCCTCTGCGGTTATTTGTGACAGTGACAGCCCCTTCCTCAACAAGAGTCATCTTTTCAGACTTTCTAAAAAGTGAAAAATCCTTCTGAAACGTATAATTTATTCTTATTATTGTCGTCGAGCGTGTAGAAGTTGATACAGTGTCATTGGAGTTTGGCCTAAAGAAATGTATCTCCGGTATTGATGATGTCATTTTTCCACCAACAAAATGCAAAACATTTGCATATATTGGCTATTTTCCCTTTTTTATGAAATAAATAAATGGTCTGACTAGGGTACAAAATTTGATGATTTCCTCTAAGATTATCTGTGACAGTGACAGCCCTTCCTCAACGAGCGAGGGTCATCTTTTCAGACTTTCTATTAAAAGTTTCTTGGTCATTGTTTAAATTGAACCCTGCTGCAAAGGAAAGGGACATCCTCTATGGGGAGAAGAAAATTAAATTTTGCTTTTCACCCTTAATAGCATCCAAAGAGCATCATCAAATAAGCCATTTCTGTTTTTTTGTAATTGTTTTCTTTGTTTGCGCTCGATCAGCAGTCAAAGACTATTACAGATACATGTATTCCTCATTCACTTTCTATGTCTGGTGTAAATTGAACCCTGCTGCAAAGGAAGGGGCATCCTCTTCAGGGAAAAGAAAACTAAATTTAATTTCAGGGGAGTTGGGGCTTCTTTTCAAGTTTATATGTAGATGTAACTAGGGATCACTTATTTGTAGCATCCTTAGTGCCCAAACAGCAATAAAAAACTAAGTTATTCCTTGCTTTTGGTAAGTCATTCAGTCTCTGTCTTAAAGTATCAAAGAGGTACTAGTCATACTACCTCATTGGTCTTATATAAATTCAACCCTGGTGTAAAGGAAGGGGCATCCTAGTAGAGTGAGGAGAAAACAAACTCTATTTTGGGGAAGGTGGAGTCTGCTTTTATGATTAATCATGTTCCCTACTAGATTTGGCAATCCTCATAGTGTTAATACAGGTCCCACCAGATTTCTGTAGGCAATAGGTAGGTTAAAGGGACTATTTATAGTAATAATGATGTAGAGCTACAGTTTCATATTTCAGTTCACTAAACTTTATGGAGCATTGAGTTTTACTTGCCTGTTAGTTAAAAGTTAAAGACCTTCCCGTGCCAATGTTGGCACATAAGGCGGCGCCTATCTCCGATTCATTAGCCCTAGGGGCAATTCCAAGCAAACGCCGTGACGGTCAGAGGGTGTTTCTCACAATGAAAGTCCAAATAACTCATAAAATCTAAATATCTAGAACCAACTTTTGATATGCATCTGTAACCACTATCCTACCAATAATTTACAATAGGCAAGAAAACCAAAATTCCCAATAAATTTATTAATTATGAATATCAATATCTGCCGTAACGCCGTGACGGCAAAAAGACATGGGTTTCTTACATGCTAAGAAACTAAGTAAACTCTTTGAACTACAGGAACATTATGCACTTTTGTCACATTGATTCTTTGTACTAGACATCAAGCTAGAACATCCAAATAAAAATGTAGAAAAAATCCAATGCTCATAGTAAATATGATATCATAAATGTATCTATGCACTGTAACGCCGTGACTGTAACGCCGTGACCTCTGAATTGTACATGTTATATATATGGGAGATATTAAAGAGATGAATAATATGATATAATTTTAATGTAGTGATCCAGAATCAATAAAGAACTAGATGAATGGGTGATATAACCAAGATGCTATTAAATGATCATCCGCATGACACAAATTTGCAGCACAGCGCCCTCTATTGATCAAAAAATCTTTTAGGACATAATTGAAATTCTTATCTATTTCAGAAGTTAGGTAATCGAACCATCAAATATTAAAACCAAAATACATACTTAAATGTAACAATGAAATATGAGACCTTTGACATCTGACCTTTAACCTTGTTTCTCAAAATAACATACAAATGTTTAATTTTTGGTCTGCACAGTGCATATTTGCAAGTGATTTGTTTCATGTAACATGATTTCAGAGTTAGTAAATGTTTGTTTTTGAATTGGTAATTATCCGAGTGACCTTTGACCTGTGCCCCAAACAGTTTCAGAAAATTGTCTTTTACCTACAGTACTCTTTCTAACATTGATTCTGGAACTTAATTGTGAGAACAAAAAACAACAACAATATTTTTACCTGTTGACCTATGACCTCCCATGACCCCATTCCCTAATCAGGTCATATACTTCACTGGACGCATACCAGTATTATTATCATGTTATCCTTCAAGGATTCTCAAACTATCTTGATAATAATATAATTTTTGCATATTTGTTAGCTATGTGACCTTTGACCTTTGACCTCATGGACCAAAATCATATCCAATAATCCGTACCTCTAAATACATGGATTGTACAAAGTTTGAACGAAATCCATCCAACGATTCTTGAGATATTGCAAAAAAAAGAACACTGATGTACAGATGCACATACAGACAGACGGACATACAACTCATACACATACATGACTCGGGTAACTTTAGAGATGGAAACATTATCAACTGACCCTATTCATATAATTATAGCATGAGCAATGCCCAAGCATACCTACAAAAAATATCTTACACTATTTGATTATGTCTACTGTGTTATGTCAATGGGAATCCAGTAGGTAGCGTCACGGCGTTACACAAAACGTAACGCCGTGACCAAATTGATATTGATTATATTAATGAGTGGTAAAAGATAATGCTGCTATTCAGCATGCATATTATAGCCCTATGGGCTAATACAGAGAAAACAAAAAATTATTTAATTCCCATTCATATTTTTCCAGAAATATTAAAAATATATGTTTTTAGTGTAACGCTGTGACATATTAATGATTGTAAATGAGACAGTCACTGAAGCGGAACGAAGAGCGAAAATGACAAAATTGATATTTATCAGAAAAATTGAAGCAATGATCCTATCAACACTGAAATAAAATGTTATGAAAACTCCTTTTCGCAGTTCTTTTATGCTTAATATTTAATTGAATGTTTTGTGAAAATAACTGAAAATTAATTTATGCTATATATTAACAATAAAATAATAGTTTACAATTTTTTTTTTCAAAAACAAAATACATTTTTGGAAAGTTCAATCTTTTAGCTTTCATTTGATACCAAATTTTTTATGGTACAACGAATTTGAAAAATCAGTGATTATGTCAATGTTTGCTTGGAATTGCCCCTAGGCCACACGTCTACTAAATGTAGCGAAAGCTACAAAAGGGGGCCAGTCCTCTGGTAACTCGTGTGATTAACTTTCCCTTCTCCATTCTATAAATGCTGAGTGCCTGGCTAGAAGGCAGAGGGTACCATTTTAAAAGTATTTGGTATGACCCGGTCTGGGTTCGAACCCGGGACCTCCCGTGCATGAGGCGGACACTCTAACCGCTAAGCCACCATGCTCGGTCTTTACTTGCCTGACCTGGCTACAAAGAAAAATAAAAACTACTTTGTCCATCCTTAAACTGTTTTCCTAGAGCTCTATGACCAATTCAGGCAACTTAAACCAAGTCTTTTTATCTCAATTTATTGGCCCAAATCAGATACGGTTTGCCCCAAACAAAGAAAAGCAGCACAAAATCTGCTATGTATGTGTCATTTATATGAAACATATTATTTTAATTTGATTTTCTTTGTAAATAGGATGTATCTACAGTATGTTGTCATTGTCTGGGATTTGCTTTCTATTGGTCATGATTTCCAATAGCATTAGTAATCACATTTACTATGTAATATAACTACTGCACATAATAGGGTTTTTCCTTTTTAGGTGAAGCTATTTGTTTTCCTGTCTGTAATATCCTAGGGGTGGGGACCTTTACACTGTTTCAATTTGGGACTATTATAAAGGGAACCTGTGACTAAATGTTTCATATTTGGAAGTGATTACTTTTTATTTATATTTATTTGTTCAAAATTAGTAATACATTCCACCAATAAATAAGGAAAATTATATTCTTTGGAGTAATAATACTAACTAAAATTAAGCTTTAACCAACCTTATTTCCCTTGACTAACCAGTAAAGAAATAAGATTGGTTGAAGTTATATTTTAGTTAGTATGGAAAATTATGTCTGCATTTTAAAAGATTTTCAGTATTCAAAATGTCATAATTAGTACTGCAAATCTTTATGTTACAAATGTTCTGCATGAAAAATATTACAAGTACTATAATGCCCAGTAAAGTTCTGAGCAGAATATATCTTGTCTGGAGACCCACGTTTCAACACAAATTATGTAACATATCTGGGGGCTTGTCCGGGAGAAAGGGAAACTACATGTCTCCAAAAAAGCTTTTTTTTTCTGAGAGAACATTTCTATATCAAACTAATTTTCTGTGGTTGTTAGTGGAATTAATGATTTAAAACAAATCCTTATGAACATAATTGATATTATGGAGTCCAATTTTATCCAGGTTCGCTTGCCTTTAATGCCAGCTGGGCTTCTAGCCAAGATTAATGGTCATGTTCAATAATGAAATACATGAAGTTACTAGTGAGTCATTTCAATTTTCAAGTCGTTGGGAGGCAACTTTTGTCCCAGTGTGTGTTGGACGTGTATTGAAAATATGTAACATATATAGTGACACATTGCTTGTTTACAATGTACAATATGTCATGTTCTTGCATCTTAGGGTGGGAGCGGATGAACAGGGCCTCTCTAGTCTGTTTTATAATGAAATCTGTTCAGGGTTTGCTTATTTTCTAATGCCAGCTGGGCTACAGACCAAGAAGAAATGTGATGTTCAAGTTATAACACAGTGACACAGAGATTCTCGACAGTTTACATCTGTCATTATCTTTCATGTAATACATTGTAGTTGCAAGTCATATGTTTATATTTTTGCAATGGAGAGTTTAATGAAACTTATGTCTCCATGTGTTGTACAACATTCTTCCTATAGACCCATATCATAATTGAGTATTGAGAATGTTATATTACGGCCTCTCTTCAAAAAAATGTTGTTAGTTGCTCAAGTTCTAGATGTAACACAGTAACACAGGAGTTGTTGGCAGTTTCCATCTGTCATTATCACTCATGTAATAGTCACGGAGTCATATTTTTTATATTTTTGCAATGGAGAGTTTAATGAAACTAATGTCTCCATGTGTTGTACAACATTCTTCCTTAGACCCATATCATAATTGAGAATCGAGAGTGGTATATTAAAGCCTCTCTTCAAAAAAGTTTAGTAAGTTAGTAAGCTCAAGTTCAAGATGTAACCCAGTGACACAGGAGTTGTAGACAGCTTCCATCTGTCATTATCTGTCATGTAATAGTCGTGAGTCATATCGTCGCTCGTATCTCAAAAAAACAAAATTTTCAGGAGAGCGAAAAAACATTCTTATTTTAACAAATTATGTGCGTAGGCTATGTTATTTGAACTTAAGACTATGTTTGATAATCAATTCGATATGAAATGGTTGAAATGCACGAAAAATAATTTGGAAGGCGGGAAATTGAGTTACGAGGTTTTCAAACTAAATCCTAAAATGAGATACAAGGTTTTCAAAAAGATGAATTGTGGTTATTAGAAAAGAAAAAAAAAACTCATGTGGTTATTAGAAGATGAATTACACTTTAAACTTCACATTTATAAAAAAAGTAATTTTCACCACAAATTTGAGATGCAAGGTTTTAACAGCCCAGCGACAATATAATTTATTTTTGCAGTGGTGAGTTTTTGTAATCTTTTTTTTTTTTTACTTTTGTCTTTATAATACACTGTACATTGCACAACATACAAACTTATGCGAGTTAGCAAAATATCAAAGATGCAGAACATTGTTTAGTAGTTTCATCCGACCTTTTATTTGGTATGGATATTGTCCCTCATTCTCAACACCTTTTAGTAAAAATGAAAATGCCAATTAAATTCAAAATAAAAACAACAATGGTTCTCTTGTTGGTTTTGGTAGATCTGCCAGACAAAATATATGAGTTAACCGGTCTAATGGTGCCTGTGTTGGACACATGTTTTAGGTATTATTTTGTTCAATATTTCGATTTGTATTGTTCCTGATTTTTGGTTTGTAGAAAACAGGGAAAAAATATATTATAAAAGTGTCCCTTTTGTTTGTTTGTAATTTTCGTGTAAAGACAATGGCATCTCAGACATGGGTTGTACTAGAAAATTGTCAAAAATTTCCAGTTCTTCACTAAGCTTTCCTTTGATTATTCAACACATATTATACTTCTTTCATAAAATAATGATGTATGTATGATGTATTTGTATCAATGACAGTTCAAGCAATGCAAGCCTTAGGGCTGTGAAATCTCATGACATTTTTCTCATATTTGGTTTACATAATACTCTAGTTAGAGTGCATAGACAATTATTGTGCCCTACATTCGTTTGTTTCATTCTCCAGGTAAAGACAATGGCCTCTCAAACAAGGTTCACGCCTCAGGAAGAAAGTTGTTTTTATTGTTCTGTTTCATGTTTTTTTTTTATATATAATACTCCACCTACAGCATAAAACATTTATTGTGTTTTATTTGTTTGTATCATTCTCGAGGTAAAGACAATGGCATCTAGAGACAAGGGTCTAGAATTCAGGGAGAGATGTCTCAAGAAAGCTGTTTTTATTGTTCTGTTCCATGTTTTTTTTAAATATATATAATACTCCACGTACAGCATAAACATTTATTGTGTATTATTTTTTTTTATTATTCTCCAGGTAAGGACAGTGGCGTCTCTAGACAAGGGAAGCAAAGTCTCAAGAAAGCTGTTTTTATTGCTCTGTTTCATTTTTGTTGAAATAATACTCCAAATCTAATTGTATTTTATTTGTTTGTATCATTCTTCAGGTAAGGACAATGGCGTCTCAGACAAGGGACGCGAGTTCAGGAAGCGAAGCCTCAAGAAATCCAAAGACAAAGAGAACACAGCAGTAAGTTCTTTCACATATTTTTATCCCTAATGCTATGAATGTAAGTATGAACAATAATATTGGCTTCTGGGTTGAGTGGCTCAAAACTCAATTAGCCCAGTTACCAAGGTGACTAGAATCATTTGCTCTAACTTATTGATCCCATTATATGCTCAAACATATGAAAAGAGTATAATCAGGGGCCTATTGCACAAACAGTTGTGATCAACTGCAAAGTTGTGATTAAAAGCAAGTCTGAAAGTGCACTTACTACTTGGCTCAAATGCACATATTTTCTGACTTGAGTTTGAAGGGACTTAGTAACATCGTCCAAATCCTCAAAATAATTTTTTTATTCTAGCGGTTCCCTCATACCTTGATGTATTCGTATTAACAATAAAATCATGGGACCGGTTTCGGTTTTTCAAATTTCCATTTTGTTACAAAGATATGTATGATTGAAGTATTCATATAAGAAAAACTCAGGTGGAGTTTTGAAACCGTGTACAAAGTGAGTGCAGTGAGTTAGTGAATATCACTTTGCATTTTCGCTCATTACTTGGCCATGCAATGTCCATTTGACTTGAAATTTCCACACAATACCCTGTGGACATGAGATAACAACAATATACATTGCATCAACCCTTCATCACTTTTTGCACCTGTCAACAAAGTTACTAGATCCCTTTAATCACAACTTTGTGATTGATAGCAACAGATACTCTTTATGCAAACAGAGCATTAGAATGGAACGATTAAAGCTTTTAAAGTTGTATAAATATGGAACCTGGTTACCATCTTGTACGCAAGTACATTAAGCACTCAATTTGCTCTCAATGTTTAGTGTTTATAAAGTTTTTAAAAAGTGTATAGAATAAAAAGGTACTGTTAACTTTCACATTTTACACAAAAATTAAAAAACAATCATGGAAATACAATGAGAAATAAGTCTTGAACATGCACATATTTATGATTTAGATGATTTTTTTACAAGGAAAGCCTTAGAAAAAAATATACTTATCAACAGAAAAGGCTACATTGTTACATTCAAATGTATACAAACATGTCAAAATCATTTTAACCAGATCGCTTTACTTAATTCTTTTATTAACATTCTAAAAATGCCTACATACAAATGATGGTGAAGGTGAGGAATCAGAATTATGCAGTCATCAATTTTTCTCCCATAACATCTTTTAATTTTAGACTCTTTTTCATGTCATAGTCTTTTTGGTTATGGTTCTTTACCATTAACTCTTAACGTGCCAGGGATTTTAATGCTCTATGGCATTTGTGTGTAATTGTAACTCGCAAATATGCGAGCTTGGCACTCAAGGAGTTATTATGATTGGGCAATTTTGTCAGTTCTGAGGGGTTCTCTTCCTCCCCATGTTTTTATATTGTGCAATTAGCAAAAAGAAAAACAGGGTCAAGAACTCTCCATTTATTTTCACAAATTTTGTGTGTACATCTTGACTTATAGTAACTGAATTTATTGCAAAATATCACTATCATTTTTCTTTACATTAAAGATGTAATTTGCAAATACACTCTTTAAGAATTAATGCAAATCATGCACTGGATTTAGGTCAGTTGTAACATGTACCTTTAAATAGAAAATGTCAAATTGAAGCTTAAAGAGTGGACACAAATTATGCACTGAGAAAGTTATCAGTTGCATCTAAATTTGTGAATGGAAAATGGTTGGCTCACAAAAATATATTCATGTATATTTGTATTAGAACAGCTGGGGCCGAAAACAGAATGGCCATGTACTTTTAATCTCCTTCCATGAAACTTTTTGGCATTTTCGTTGGCATGGTACTTTTTTATTTTGTGGTGCGTGCCAAACTTAAATCCTTCATTTCTACTTTGCACTAGAGATAGTTGGACTTAAACTGTTTCTTGATTTTTAGTTAGAACAGTATATACATTCTCATGTCCTGACCATTCATTATTAAATGGTTCTATTTCCACATGGGATGTTTTTTGTTTCGCATTGTACTTTTAATCATCTTCTTATAACGGAATGGATCATTGGAACATAAGAAGGGTAAACAAGTTTTTAATGATTCATCACTGTTTAAATAATATCAATAAGTTTAATTTCAAAGTTACATGTTTTATACATGTACAGTAAATGACCATTTATAAGTGAGAGAATTATTTTATATTGTATTTTGAAAGATAAATTTAAATTTTGTCTGTTTGGATGTTTTTTTTAATCTCTTCATTTTCTTATTTTTGCATTTTAGGTTTATACATTCAGATGTAGAAACTGTAAAAATAGTGTTTTTTTAATAACAACCACCAAGATTTTATGGAAAAATCACTCATTTGTAAGCTGTTTGTATAACATGTAACTTGTTATTGCTTTCATTTATTTGCATATATATGTAAAATAAGTGATGAAAACTTCTTATCAAATCCACCATAAATTTGCAGTAACCTGTATGTGAAATAAAACTACTAATTCTTTCTCTTTCAATTGCTGTTGACAGGCGGAGAGTGGTCCCCTTCCGGCCAAGATCTCCATGAAGAGTGACAAGTGTGAGATCTGCACCCGAAGAGTCTACCTTGTGGAGAGACAGGTGGTCGACGGGAGGCTCTTCCACAGGAACTGCTTCCGCTGCACCAAGTGCAAGAGCACACTGCGTCCGGACTCCTACAAACTTACGAAAGATCCACGCAAGTTTGAGTGCATGTGCCACAGCGACGGACCCGACATATGGAACCTGCGCATGAATGTCACGAGCCGCGCCGGCGCCAGGTTAGCAGGCAAGGACGGTGAGAACTCCATCTGGCAGAGCAGAGGGACAAAGCCTGGAGTCATTCACGAGCACCCAGAGAAGCCACCAGAGAGACTGCCTCCGAAGCAGTCAACACCAATCAAAGCAGCCACACCCGCTGAGCCAGCAGCCATGGGGAACTCACCGCACAAGCCGGGGAAACCCGCAGACAAACCACCTCCACCGCCCACGATGCCCATGCACCCGCACTTGCTGAAAAACGCTGCCAGAGCAAGATTCAATGCCCAGGGAGATGTGTCTCCTGCCGGGAGTCCACAGCTCCAGAGACAACAACAGAATGGTGGGTCTCTAGGCTCGCTAGCCATGGAGACAGAACTCACAAAGTCACAAGACTCTTTAGACCGGAACAGAGCAGACTCTCCGGCAAAACCAGTTCCAATGCCCAGACCTAGTGTGAAACCTGAGCAGCCCCAGAAGCTTCAGAGTTCAGAGGAGCCCTCAAGCAAGACGCCAGCTGAAGCGAGCAGCAAGGCGGATGCTGCAGTTAAGGAGAACAAGAAGGATATAACTTTTTCATCTACTGAAGATGAAGATACAAATTGTTTTTCTGATGTGAGAAGCATCCAAGAGGGTGACTCCTTGGGATTTGAGAGCAGTGACCTTGAAAATGTGAGGCTCAGTTGTCATCATGGACTAACGGACAATAGTCCGGTAGAGACGGATGAAGACACAACTTCTCCTGAAGAACCCAGCACTGTGAAAGCAGCAGCAGCTCCTAAAGATGAAATCAAAGACTCAAAGGAGGTTGGAGAGGAAAAGCTTGAAACAGAGAAAGTTGATGATAAATCACCTGCACCGTCAGTAGAGGAAGTGAAGGAGGGAGAAGAATGTTTGAATATAGTGAATGAAGCTTTAAGCAATGACCAAGAGAAAGGTGATCTTGAAATTGGTACCACCGATGCTGCGGACAAATCAATTGAAGAAGGAAGCAGTGGGGATAGTGCATTTTTAGATACAAAGGCAGAACTATCAGATTCAGGTCAACCTGAAACAACTAAAACCGAAAAGCCTCAGCAAACAGAAAAGGAGACTGAAAGTGAAAGTACTGGAAAGGAACAAATCGTGGAGGAAAAATCATCAGATTCACCAGAGAAAAGTTCGGAAATTGATATTGGTGACATTGATAAAGGAAAAGATGAGGCTAATGAAACCAAGTCAAGTGGAGTTAATGGGGATTATGATGATTCAATGAATCCTTTTGGCAGTGAAGAGGACGAAGAAGAGGATCAAGGGGGATACGATGCAAGTCTGAATCCTTTTGGGGATGATGATGATGATCAGGAGGCTGATGAAGGACATGAGAGTCACGCCAGTGATGGTAGTGTCAACCCTTTTACCGGATCGCCCATTGAGGAGACGCCTCTGAGTCTCAGACTGAAGAATGAGAATCGCCCAGCATCATTCTCCCACTCCAAGAGGCCAGAGAGACCGCCGCCACCGATCCTGAGCTCCGGGTCCTACTCTGTCAAGACGCGCTCCCAGATCCTGGATGAGCTCAAGAGGGACAGGGAGACCCTGAAGAAGAAGGCAGCCGGCCTACCCGCAGATGGCAGTCCTGGTGGCATCACAGCTCCCCCCAGGTCCAGGAAGAGCCGGAGGGCACCACCACCACCTACAGATGGCCCAAAGAAGAGTGCAGAAGGAGAGAAAGGTGGGACACCAACACCAGCTCCAAGGGTTGGCGTGCCAACAGCAAATGGTGCAGGACACGGGAAGATATTGGAACCGATTCCATCACCGAGACTAAAGAAGGCTCAGAAGGTGGGTTTTAAGTTGGTTATTGCTGATATGCCGGTGAAAAGCATTGGACTTAACAAGGGTAGGACGGAAGAGGATGATGATGTTGATAGGTATGGGGATGATGAAATGGAAGAGGACCATGTCTGGAAAAAGGTTCAGAAGGATTTTGATTTTCTTAAGAATGCGAAAAAGGGAAACCATGAGTCTGAAACGAAAGATGATATGGGGAATGAAGAAAAGAAAGGGGCTAGTTTAATCACAAAAGATCCTGAACCAGATTCAAATGTTGCATCCTCAAAAGATACTACAAATGATAACGATAATTGTATGGACAATTCTTTGGCAGAGAAAAAATCTGATCCCCAAAATCTAATTCAAACCTCAAAAGAGATTGCTAAAGAAGATGGCAAGGATTCCTCTCAGAACTCAACCAAAAAAGAAATTACTCCAAAACTTAAGAAGTATATTAAGAGATACGAGAGACACATTAATGGGGTTCATGAGGTTGACTCAAAAGATGAAAAGAGCACTGCTAGTAAAGAGGCTCTAGCTACTTCTTCCAATAAACTAGGTAAAAATATAACAGATGGAGATAAAAATGGTGATGGCAATGACAAGGGAAAAGTTAGTGACAGTGTCGATGCATCTAGAAAGTCTAAGTCAGGGGGGCTAGGTTCTGAAATCAAGTGTGATTCAGAGAAGGTACAAGATGGGGAATCTAAGGATGTCAAAGAGGTGGGTGGGAACAGTGGTAACGGTGCGCCCCCTGGAGAGAAGGACATCTCTCCTGAACTCGAGACAGAAGCGAAGTCAAATGAGAGTGCAGAATCAGACGAGCTGGACGACATCATGAAGAACGTGATGGAGTTCCTGAGCATGGACACGATCGGGGGAAAGTCCACCGACCTGAACTTCACGGAAACCGAAGACGGCTTGGCGTCTGACGAGAGCAAGGATCTGCGATTGCTCTCGGATCGGGAGGAGACTGGCGATCCAGAGAAACCTGATAACAGGGCGACGGTTGCCACCACAAAGACTCTGCTGTCGGATGGGGAGGAGGGCGAGAAGGACGATGTCGTAGCCTCACCAAAGAAGGTGGTGACGCCAACCATAGAACTTGTCAGCGATGACGAGCCACCTCCTGTTCCTGCACCGCGCAAGAAGCGGTACCGGAGGAGACATAGTCGGCGCTCTGACGTCTCAAGCACTGTGTCATTGTCATCTAGTATGGATTGTCAGGTGTGTTTGCATGTTACCAAGACCTCTGCAAGGCTCCTGCAACCGGACTACAGCATTGTGGTGCATCGGGGATGGTATGCGTGCATGTAACCGTAGATTCGTTAGGAACTTATTATTTGAGGTGCCACAGTCGGCACTCAGAAGTGTCGCCTCGAGAACTCTGTAGGCATTGTTATCTGCCTTTGATTACTAGGTGAGTTGGTCAGGTACCTGAAAACTTCTTCACAGGGTTGCTGCAATTGGATGAAAGCCTACTGAATTATAGGGTTGCTGCAATTGGATGAAAGCCTACTGAATTATTGCATGTTATTGGATATGGTATGGTATGCATGCATTTAAATTATAGTTTCTCTAGATACTTCAGGTATGGGAGACACCCCAGATGGTGCTCAGACAGGGGTCAAGACTTTCCTTAAATAGGATTAAGACATCAACTTCATACAACTGTAATAGGAGTTTCCTCCAAAAAAACAAAAAAATGCAATTAAGTGGTATCTTAAGAAATGCATTTTGCCCTGCATGTTAAACCATTCAAGACCAGTCTTGCAAATGCTCAAGCTCTTGTCCATAGAGTCTGCTGCATGTTTTTATCTAAACTAAGTAGTCTTGAATGGGTTAATTGAATGCATGTCACCAGCATGTTCTGCATGCATGCCCATGGCATGTCAGTCTTGTCATGGCACGGTCAAATAAAGCTAGGTTTAGAGTCCCTTATTACAGAGAGTTGTGACATAAATGGTCTTCATAATGGAAAAGAAATGGGTTCTGTGCCCTGTTTCATAAAACACTTGCAATTGTTGTAAGTGTCCAATTAGTGTAACTAGTAGGTCAACACAGCCAATCAGCATGGAGCATTACATCTGTTGCCATGGTAGTTACAATAATTCAACACTTAAAACAATTTATTGCAAGTGTTTTATGAAATGGGCTACAGATCTTTGGTTGTTGCGAAATTGCAGTTAAGATTCCGTACATGCCGGTGTACTGAACCGTTGCTGATGCTGAGTGAGTAGCAAGGACTTGACAACTGTAGCCAGTTTGGTCCAGTTTTCAAACTGTTCATGTCATAACTCTGGGCGTTCCCAATAATGGAAAGAAAATGGCTTCCAATCTGAAGTTATTGTATGCTTGCGGTGCAAATGCCACACATGGCAGTTCACTGAACTGCGACTTGATGATGAGCCCTCTTTACAATACAGAGAGATTAGTAAGAACTATAACACCTGACATCTTTCTGTTTCAAGTTTTCTGACTGCTCTTGTGATAAATAGACTGGATTAATAGGTCATGTATGGGATGCTTTTGAAAAGTAGAACTTTCCACACAGGTTCAAATGTACTCTATCAATGGGTTTGTTTCCCCGAACTGGGCTAAAATCTGTGAATCATATCTCAGGTTGACTCTATGAGTGCTGAATCACTCGCGAATGTTACGTACATTGCAAACAAGTACCCTGTGGCCTTGAGATGCATGAAAATGCAATCCCCACATACTGTTGACTCATTTCCTCAGGGGATCAGATATCGCACTGTTGATGATACCTAACCTTGGTTCTTGTTTCTCTTTTCTTTGTTTTTAATCAAAAAGGGAATTGTTAAAAAAGGTTTCACTTCTCCCTTGTCTCTATTACTCAGAGTAGTTCTAGCAATACAAAAGACCCTGATCATTATTTTCTTCAGTATTGATATTTTTTCATTTCATTTTGGCCCATTCGGGCAAGACAATAAAAGAATTTTCATTTCGGTGGCCCATGGACCCTTGGTCCATGGGTGGCCCAAGCTAGAATTTAGTGGCTCCATCCTTGAAATTTTGGTGGCCCAACGCTTAAAGGTGTCTAACTCCGCAAAAAATAATTTGAGCTTCCACATTTATCTTCTACCGGTGTTGTTTGGCTTATGGTAAGAGAAGAACAAAATAGGGTTAGATTTTTTCAAATGCCAGTTTAGTATGATGATATCTATCATTGATAATCATTCAGCTCAAGAGCGTTAATGAACGGTCATAAACCTCATTGCAAATTTTTGCTTTTTTAATCAGGAAAGCAGTGGGTTTTTTTCAATGAAACTTTCACACATCATTCGGACATATCTTACAATGATTTTTGTATAAGATTGAAGTCTCGAATGTCATTTTGGGCAATATCTGACATTTTACAGGTGCACCTTTAATGTTCCTGATCCAATGGGAGAGCTACATATAATTTTGAGCCCTAGATTTCTACAAGCTATACTGACTTGGACTGAACAATTTCTGTAGAGCAAAAGGCCGGTGCATGAAAGAGGAAAAAGATGCATGGAAATGCAATCCCCACATTATGTTGACTCATTTCCTTGGGGATCAGATATGGCATCGTGAATGATGCCATGGTCTTTGTTTTTTCTCTTCTTTGTTTTTTTTATTTTATAGAAGGGGAATTGTTCAAGAAAGGTAATACTTCTCCCTTGTCTCTATTACTAAGAGCAGTCCTTGAAATACAAAAGACCCTAGTCATTCATTTCAACATGGTTTACACCCCTCTGCCAATATTAGTTACTCCCATTTCAGCCCGATCATGCAAATAGTTCAAGAATTGTCCATTTTGGTTGCCCAAAGCCAGAATTTAGTTGCCCCAAAATAAAGAATAACATAGAAAATTATGTATATTAGGTTGCCCCAAGGCAAGAATTCATTTTTAATTTTAGGGGGCTACTTTTTAAATCTGATAGATATCACATAATATTTCACATTCTACCCTATGGTAACTTCAGAAGCTACTTTTTTTATTTTTTATTTCAGGGGGCTATTTTGAAAATTGGGGGGCAAAATTGCCCTCAGCCCCCGTGTATTTCCTGGGTTGCCCAGTCAGGCAAGTAACATTCTCAATCATACAAACTTGGTTGACCAAAGCTCAACTTTAGTGTCCCCGGGCCAGCGGACCAGTATTAGTTTCGAGCCCTGGTATAGATAACAGTGGTTAAATTTGAAGATTAACCAAAAATCACTGGGGAAACTGACTGACTGATTCAATTCATAAGTACCATTATTTTTTTTTTATTGTCACCCGACGTTTTTTTATATACATGTAGTTACAGTTTATATAGTAACTTAATCCAAATAAATGTCCAAACCTAACTCCTTTTCAGAACCGGGATACGCCTTTATATTTGAATTAATTTCTACTAATTATCACAGTGACTTGTCTCATGCAATTAAGTAAAAAGTAGTAGTAGTTATGGGTACACGTGTTGTTAGAGTAGATACAAAGTTTTGACTAATTCGCTTATATTTTGGCAAGTACACACTGAATTCTATGCAAATATTTGCAGTGGTTAAACCCATTTTACTCCAAACTGTTTGTTTTTGTTTGTTTGTTTTATTTATTTAAACTGGCATGTGATAGCTAGAAACTAGATCCCTGCCCAAGTTAAGTCCAATTTTTTTTCCTTCTTTTTGCTAATCCCTGTTCCTGTTAGAATCATTGGAATTCTAGCCCGTGTTGATTAAACATGCAGATTGTGCTGTCAAATATTAATTTTATTTCCATCAATTTGACAGATCTTTTGGGTGTTGGTTTACTTGGAAGTTCATAGAAATTTAACTTGGCTGTTATTCATTTGACAGATCTTCTTCATATTGTGTTTTTATGTGGACGTTAATAGTGAAAAGTTCATTTTGTTGTCATTCATTACTTTAAGCTCAGGAAAAACTATTTCCCCCTCTGGAAAGTACATTTTTCCATGGTTTTTCACTCAAATCATCTTTGTGCTTGTTTTCCTACTTTTCCAGTTTAGCACTGCAAAGTTCTTCTATTTTTACTTTGAATGGTCCGTTCATTTTTTGTCTGCGCACATTTTTAATAAACGCAATCAGGATGCTGATACAGGAGGAGAGAATTATGCCCTTTTTTCTCTATGAACCTTTTGAATTTGTGGATATTTTGGACAAGTTTTACCTGGGAAAACAAACTTATCGGTACTTCTGCTATGATTTTGAGGAGGTAAGGAATTTGGTTTGGCAATTAATTCATATATTTTTGCTCATCGTGTGCCTTTTTAAGAGAATGCATCATATGTGCTTCAATCAATGTACTTGAGATCAGTATTATACTTTTCGAATCTACGTGCGCATTATTGTAATAGCACATTGATTTGAATGTAAATTCTTCAAGACACATATATATGGCATACATGTTAAATGAATTAATGAGGCTTTCAAGATATTGGAATTGTTTATATCTTTGCCAAACAAACATTGACACATTCATACTTGTGTCATACTAGACACCACATTGTGCACATTTAGTTCATTCATGTCATTTGAATAGCCATTCTTCAAGACATTTGGCTTGAATTAATGGATGAACCTGTCAAAATGTTGTGTTGATTATTTCTTGCCTAACAAACATTGACAAGATGTTTAATTGTGCTTTTCTGGACACCTATACACTTGTCAAGCTTTGCTAGTTAGTTATTTCATTTTGGGGACTATTAAAAAAGTGTGGCATAAATGAATTGAAGCTGTCAAGATATTTTATTTCTACATTCTGGCCCAATAAGACAAAATAATAACTTGATTCCTGTACAGTTTTCAAGATTTGCTCATTCAGTTCATTAATATAAATGACCATTCTTCAAGACATGTGGCATGAATTCATTGATGAACCTAATTTGACTTGCGGTTGTCTTGTCAAAGTAATGTATATACTCTGTTTATTTCCTGAAAAATAAACTTTGACAAAATAATATAGATTTTAGTCATTTTAGACACTTATACATGTACATGTGTCAATATGTTCATTAATTTGAATATAGCCATTCTTCAAGACATTTTGCTCAAATTAACTGATGGAGCTAATTTGACTTGCGGTTAACCTGTCAAAGTATTAGTTCTGTTTATTTCCTGCCAAACGAAACATTGACGTAATTACTTGACTGCCTCTGCGTGTTTGTATGCTTGACCTTTATGTAGTCCCATCCTATGTAATTGCTGTAGGGAAAAGAGTAATTACTTGTTGATGGACATTGCCTGCCTGTTGCTGATGTACAATGTACGTGTTTAGGCACTCTTAAAAAGTAGTGGAAAACTTCTTCGAATTCATTTTGTAATAGTTTAAAACTTTCTTTTAGATACTGTAGTATGTTTAATACAAATGTATGTACTACTTCATGGTTTAATATAAATGAAATATATCAATAATTCTTCCTTTTACATCCTAAATTATCTCATTTAAAGTGTCAATTTGAAAGTTCATTTCTGATAAAGTTTTCAACTCTCAACTTATTTTGTGAAATGTTACTAAAGGGTTTCCAATGAATATGGTTCAGGTGGTTTTTACTTGTAAATATTTGCAAAGCATGCATATAATTTACTTCATTTTTTTTTTTCTTTAGAAAGGAAGACATATATTCTAATTTTGAATGATCAAGGAAAATCTTGCATGCATGTTTAGCATGCTGTAACCAGCACTTGACAAATCAAAATTTGAATGTTCAAATCTTCAGGTACATTGTATAATTATTTAACAGATTAATGAAGTTTTGACGTCATATTATGTAATCGAAACGGAAAGGGGGGAGTGGTAGCTTACAATGGGGCCTGCAACTGTCATAATGAAGAAGATTTTGACAGATAAATTGCCCTTAGACAGGAAATACTCATAAAAACTGAAACCACAACGTTGAATATAATGTCTCTATGCCAGCAATACAAACATGTACACAGCTGCCGGTCACCCAATATTATGATTTAATAAACGTAATTTATTTGACCTTTTGTTTTTTTTTGTTTTTTTTGAAGTTGTTGTTTTTTATTTCACATAAATCTGACATTACATGTTAATTAGGTCCCATTCACAGATAATGCATTTAAAACAATAGAGAGATGTGCCATTGGTTGTAATGTGTTTTTACATTGATTTAGATTTTAATATTCTAAAATATATATTTTTGTTTTATTTTTTCTGTATGTTAGGGAGTGCAAAATGGAGTAACTATAATTTGAATCATTCATTTTGTTCTGGTTTTTTCTTTCAAAATTTATTTTCTATTGTTATCTATGGTAAAAAATTAAAAGGTACATGTAAGTTGTCAAGTTTATACAAATGTCCTTTTATGTTTCAAGTAGACATCATAGCGGATGTACGTTTGCAAGTGTTTACGAAGTAGAAAAATAAAACAATGCCATCATTCAGACACATTTTGTAAATGAATCTGTGTAAAAAATATCATATAAAGTGTCAACACAGACATGTTTCAACAAATACTACCAAAAAATACATTTTAAAGATAACCTTGTATGTTTATTATTTTCTGGGGGTGTACAAAGGTAGGACCTTATCTAGCTTTCTTCTTTTAAAGAAAAAATGAGGGTGAATTTATGTATAAAGTACCTTATTCTTTTATAGCCAAAGAAATAAGCGTTATTTTTTTCTAATTATGTGTAATTTATCTTATTTTCTTGTAGCCGGAGAGACCCAAGATTGGACCCCCAGCCGTCCCCCCAGTCCCCCACTCAAGGACTCATTCTTCTAGTAAGAGGAGGGCCCCTGCACCCCCGGCAGTCAAGAGAGATGTAAGCATATTCATTACAATTACTTGTTTATTAGGAGATGGATATATATTTTACCAAAATAAGCGACTTTACTGTTTGATTGATTGATTGATTGATTAATCAATTGATCGATTGAGATCGACCGACCGAGTGAGTGATTCATCATTTGATTGATTGATTGATTGATTGATTGATTGATTGATTGATTGATTGATTGATTGATTGATTGATTGATTGATTGATTGATTTGATTTGATTTGATTTGATTTGATTTGATTTGATTTGATTTGATTTGATTGATTGATTGATTGATTGATTGATTGATTGATTGATTGATTGATTGATTGATTGATTGATTGACTGATTGATTGATTGATTGATTGATTGATTGATTGATTGATTGATTGATTGATTGATTGACTGATTGATTGATTGATTGATTGATTGATTGATTGATTGATTGATTGATTGACTGATTGATTGATTGATTGATTGATTGATTGATTGATTGATTGATTGATTGATTGATTGATTGATTGATTGATTGATTGATTGATTGATTGATTGATTGATTGATTGATCGATCGAGTGAGTGATTCATCATTTGATTGATTGATATCTGGATTTTGAATAGATTGATTTATTGACCGAGTGGTTATACAGTGATATATACATTGATTGATTGATTGATCTTGTTCATAATAGCAGATGGGCAAAGACAACATGGACACATCCCTAATCCAGCGAGAACTCGCTGAGATTGAGAACTGGCAAAGGAATACACAGATCAGTATTCAAAACCATTATTAATAAGTTGATTAATTGATAATGAATTCTGGTTATTTTTGTCAGGTGGGCAAGGATCACATGGACACGTCCCTGATCCAGCTAGAACTGGCCGAGACTGCTACCCGGCAAAGGAAGTTGTGACATACATGTACATCAATATTCGTAACAAGTAAATATTTGATAGATTTAAAACGACAGTAATTAATTTATTGATAATGACTATTTATTATATTTCAGGTGGGCAAGGATCACATGGACACAAACCTGATCCAGCTAGAACTGACTGAGATTGAGAGCAGACAGCGGGAACTGGAAAGCACTGGTGTGGAACTGGAAAAGAAACTCAGACAGGACAACGATGGTAATAATAATCATAATGATAATAATAATCCATTCTTTAAAGGGGTAGTTCAGTTTTGGTAAAGAGGGCGCTGCACAACACAATTTTTTCGTGAGGTAATGAAAAACTGAGTGTCGAATTTGAAAGAACATGCAATTTTAATGGCAGATTAAACTTTATTTGGTCAAAATCGGTTCAGAAATGGCTGAAATATCAATAAATATATCCGATCGTATTTATTTGGGCCCCAAATAAATACAATGATTTTTTGAAATTTTTTTTTTAAATGCTTACACTTTTTCAAAAAAATTTGCAAAAGCGGTTTTTAAATAGTTGTTGATGATCTCTCTATTTAATCATTATTTCAACAAAGCATCACATGCATAATTTTGTATGAAAAATGGTTGAAACCAATGCCTTATTGGAGAGCGCCCTCTTGTGTTTAAATGGCGCTTTTTGAATGATAACAGGCTTTTTACTTAGTCGTTTGTATTTTTGTATACCTTTCGAGCATGGTGGGGTTATAAATATTAGTTCGTAATGTTACTGTGCAGGTTTTGGTTACTAAAGTTCAGCCTTACCAAAACTGTACTACCCCTTTAATAAAGCGTAATAATAATGTACATTTGGGACGATGAATCAAAGGAGTACAAAGATACGAAATAGAGAGGGAATTGGAAGAGTATTCGATCATAATCATTACAAAATTTTACTATCCATTATTATAAACAATGTTTTTCGGCTTGCATTCAAGCTTCATAGTCTCAAGACGTGCAACCATATATTTTTGCTCTGTCACAGAGCGACTGACCTGGCACGTGCATCCACATTTTGAACAACCTCAAAACTTTGAAAGTGCAGTCATGGCCCATGATGGGTTTAGTCCTTGAATCTAACACAATGCCATTTTTATCTGGTTGAAGTGCTTGATACTGGGAGTTTTTAACTCCTTGAGTGCCAAAGCTCGCATCTTTGCAAGTTCCAATACACTCGATTGCCATAAAGCATTAAAATCCCTGTCACAAAATTACAACGTGTGAGAGTTGTTTTAAGTACACTGTTCTATTGCAATGCTTGAAAGTAGCAAAAGCCTCCTGGCCTGGGGCCAAGAAAAATTTACTTTAGGTCACCAAATTCCATTGACCATTGATTGAATTTGTAGAGTTTGTCTTTGTTTGGGGCCTCCAGATGCAGGTTTCGGGCAAAAAAGTTAATTTCTGGCATTGCCTATTGTGAACTTGTAATCAAATGTATGAATTAGATTAAACGGCTATCTTTTAACATGTGATTTGTGCTACAGATAATGGTCACCATGATGATGACCTGCTGACCGAGTGGTTTGATGTGGTCAACAAGAAGAACAGACTGGTCAGGAGGGAAGGAGAACTTATTGCTCAGTAAGTAGTTGTTGTTTTTTCTTTTGTTTTTTATGTTTGCTTTATTTTTTTTTTGTTAGGTTATATGTTTTGTGTTTGATGTTTTGCTATCCATTATACAAGTAAATGCATTTATAGAAGTTAGTTTTCTAGAAGCAAGAAATCAAGCATCTATGGCTTATACCTGTATACTATAAAGGAAGGTAGGGAGGGTAAGGGGAATAGGAGGGGTAGAAAAGGTCAGGTGTCTAGGTGTTGAAAAGGTTTTGGGATTGTATGAGAAACGGGGTATGTGACATTTATAAGAGGGGGTCATTTTGCTTCACTCATGAAGGTAAGGAAGGTAAGGGGAAGGGGAGGGGTGAGAAGAGTCGGTGTCAGGGTTAGATGTCTGGGTGTGATAAGGGTGGGGAAAGTTTGGGAAGAGGGGTGCATGATTAGGGAGACAATTTGGTTAAAATCTATACATGTAGGTTTATATAATATACAGGAAGGTAGGTGAAAACTAGGGGAAGATGACTTAGAAGAGGGGAGGGGAGGGGAAAGGGGGCAAGGCCAGGGTTAGAGTAAAGATTGCTAGGTGTGATAAAGGTGGAGAAAGTTCTGGGAGAAGAGATTTTGCCACGATACACCAGTCGTGCGACTCTGCGACTGGTAGTCTGACGTCATGTACTTGCTCATTTGCACTCTTACAACCAAGTCGCAGCTAGAGCCAGTCGTGAGGATTTGATATGTTGAATCTTCACGACTGGTTGTGGCTTTTGTTCGCAACTTTCAGCCAATCATAATCGCAAAAATTAGGCCGATGCGCGTGTTCAGCAAGCATGTGCGCCTTGTATTTTGTGGTTGCTAAATGGTGTGATCTTGCAGTGTCATACGATTGGTCAGGTCGTAGAGCGTGCGGTGTCTTACCTGTGGGAGACAAAAATCACCTATATGCACAAAATTTATTGAAACTAAAGTGACAAAACCCAGTATACAGGAAGATAGGTGAAAATGGGGGGAAGAAGAGGGGATGGGAAAGGGCCAAATCCAGGGATAGATGGCTAGATATGATAAATGTGGGGGAAGTTTGGGGAGAGGGAAGGTGAGGGTAAGATGCAGTGGCTTAGCTGTGGGGGAACAAGAGGAGGGGAAGGGGGCTATTCTCACTGTCACCTATAGAGTACCGTAGGAACGATGTCATACTAGTACATGAAGTAATGGTTCTAGTAACTACTTGTCCTTTCACTCAGACATTTGTATAGCGGTTGGAGCTGGATGGTTGCCTTAGCAACTGTTATGGCACACATTTCTGACCTTCCTGGCATTGTTTAGAACCACAGATATAGCTGTGATGTCATACTGGGGTACTCTATTGGCATAAAAGCCTCAAAGAGGGCGCACTGGCAGCTACATGTACTTCAGATACATTATAACTTCCCGTATGAAGTCAAGTCTGTGTAAAAATCACGTTTTTTTTTTTTTTTTTTTGGCATATGCACCCAATGCAAAATTGCGGAGTTGTAAATGAATATTATTCTTGCCTATGATGAAGAGAACAATATAAGTTGTAAATTGGTCATAAAAAAAGCAGACGTCTGCATTACTATAAATACAGCATGAAAACAGCTTGTACTACACTCTTTTGGTCACGTACAAGCATCCATGTTCGCACCTAACAATAGCCATGCTTCGGTCTCTAGGCATTGCACTGTAAAGGCAATAGCTAGAATTGCGTGTTGATTTCTGGAACTTTTCCATACACACGCTTTCCCTATGGGGTATGAAGGAAGGGTAAGGTCACTATAAGGGTAGTGACCTTCCTCCTTACGTTACATGACGGGTGAGAGCGAGAGGGGCGCTAAGTCGCTTTTCAACTAAATTGAGTTCTGCATACCATATTGCAGGTCAGAGCCTTTCTTGTGTCCTGCCAAATTTTCAGATAACCATTTTCTAATTTTGGCAATATTTATTTAAAATAAAATAGAGCTAAATAGGGTTTCTACTAGGCCCCCGAACTTAAAATATGATTATTTCCGAAGTACAGAAAGTGACTTAGCGCCCTTCTCTTTCTCAACCGCCGACAGCCTTATCATCATAATTTGATTGTCCAAGAAGCCTCTATTCTCAGATAATTTGCCGACATTGAATCATTTATCCTCTCAATTTATCAACACCCAGCTGTCTTCCTTTGTCTCCGGAATCAAATCACCCTCTTATTTAACCCCTTGGATGCCAATGTCCCAAATATGCACCACATAATGCACTGTTATCCCTGTAAAACTAGGAGTTAACAAGTTCAAGATGGATTGATTTTTGGGTATAACGTGTATTCTCTCAGCCCACGTATATTGCAGTCATGAATGTGTTAATACCATTGACACAGACTTGTGTACAAACTCAACAATAGTCTAATGGCCTGGTTCTGAATGGGTGAACTAAATTACATACATATGAGTTCAACCTTTTCAGTACTGTGAGTACAGACATCTGTAGTAAATTCAATTGTCTTTAATTGTCTGAGTATGAGAGGGTTAGCAAGAATTAACAGGTCTCTGTACAAAGTACAAGTAATTGTGAACTGTACAATTGAATTGTACAATCATCTGACAAATTGCCATGACAGGTGTATCTGTCATTGACGTTATACCTTAAATAAATATGTTGGAGTTTGGGTTGTTACTTCTTTTTTTTAAGAGAGTGCAAAAGAGAGAGAAAGAAAAGTTTGTTATATCCCATTTTAAAAATTTTGTTGTATAAGAGTATTGGTTGTTTAGGCTTTTTTTTATACTGCTTAAAAAAGAAAAAGTGAAAAAAATAACACTTGATGTGTTCCTGTGCACGACCACCAATCATCAAATTTACTTGCAATTGCTATGTAGTATATGTGAACTGTGCCTTCATTATATTTGATAACTATTTACATGATACTATAGGTATAATAAAGAAATACATGTAAACCAGTGTAATTTACATGGCTTGACCTTGATAGGGAATGAATAAGGGTCATATTTTTTAACACAGTGGATGAGAATGCTGACCATCATTCTTAGCCACAGCAATTTGATTGAAGTTGACCAACACTGTCCAAAAGTAAACTAGACATGCCACCTCTCCCATTAACAAATAACATTGACTGCCACAAAGTTCTGTCAGAAAAAAAAAAGTTGGCATGGAGTTTGTTTTGACTCCTCTTCACATATAAATGGCTTCTCATTAAATGTGTTCATTGTATCTATTAGCTGGATAATTGGCACATGTACAGTAATTTGCGCAGTCTCGATTGATGTCACGACCCAGTAACAATGACTTGGAATTGGCACCATTTCCTTTTGGTTTATGGGCGGCCAATAATCAAATGACAAGTGCAAGCATCTGGCCGCTGCAAGGGACGTAGCTAAGGGGGAGGGGTTAAGGGTGGTAATTCCCCCCTCTGGCAGTTACAGCTAAGAGAGGGAAAGGCGATAGAACTACCGCCATGGTGGCCTGTGGGAATTCTTGACCCCCTCACATCCCCCTCGTATGTAGGGACATGGACAAATATGTATTGCTAGTTTTATTACTGACAACAAATAATACCTTAAATTTATGCCACTGGCTACCCCCACCTAATTCATGATGCCCCTAATCTGGTTTAATCCTGACTACACCAATGGGCATCTGTGATCAATTGATAATTGGCAACTATGCAGTGTAGTGTCCTTCTGATGACCCTTCATGTGTTACTCCCCTGTAATTCAACTTTCTTATACTGAAGGCCTATTCAGCATTTTGTAGCATTAGATCATTCAAGACAACTTGAGTTTAGTGTAAGACAGTATGTGAATTACTCCCCTGTAATTCAACTTTCTTATACTGAAGGCCTATTCAACATTTTGTAGCATTAGATCATTCAAGACAACTTGAGTTTAGTGTAAGACAGTATGTACTTTCAGTCTATTGGACATATCACATAAAAATAAAAGTACCATTTATCAGAACCCCATCATTGTCCAGGTAAAAGAGGCACTATTAATGCCCTGTCCCCAAATAGCAATGACACCCTGCCTATCAATTTCAGCTGGCAATATGACTTTCATTTTTAAACTGCCCTTAGCAATAGATTTATTGATGAAGGACAGCCAAGCTGCTTGAACGATCTTGCACCTTTTGCTGCTATACATGTATGTATAATACCTAGATTTTCACTCAGGTTTTTGCTACAGTCCTTTATGGATTATAAGTGACTAAAGAGATGATACATCCTCTTTGTCAGGGCTCCCACTCTCACGTATGGCGTTAGTGACGCGTTACTGTTAAAAGAAAAGCTTTTCAGGTTTTTGCTATAATATAGTTTTTTATGGACTATAAATGACTAAAGAGAGGATACATATCCCTGTCCTTATCATGACTTAATCCGCCACACATTCTGATGTATGGCGTTACCAAGGAATTTTTTTTTTTTTGCTGTAGTCCTTTATTGCTGCAAGTGACTAAAGAGATAAAACACTAGTCTTTGTCAGGATTTAATCCCTCACTCATTCTCATGTATGGCGTTACTAATAAAAGAACAACTTTTCAGGTTTTTTCTGAAGTCTTTTATGGACTATAACTGACTAAAGAGAGGATACATATCCCTGTCCTTATCATGACTTAATCCCCCAAATATTCTGATATATGGCGTTACCAAGGAAATTGTTTATGTTTTTTGTGCTGTAGTCCTTTATTGCTGCAAGTGACTAAAGAGATAAAACACTAGTCTTTGTCAGGATTTAATCCCCCACTCATTCTCATGAATGGCATTATTAGTAAAATGTTAAAGTTCAGGTTTTTGCTGAAGTCCTTTATGCTCTGCAAGTGACTAGAGATAGGATATCCCACTCTATTCCAGGAACAACCAATCATCATGCACGACATCGTCGATGAAAAAAGTTGTCAGGTTTTTGCTTAACTGCAAGTGACTAAAATGTTACCAAGAAGGGGACAAAAGTGTGCTTATTGCCTTCGCCATGGAAACATTCAGTGCACCTTCCAGAAAGATCCACCATTCCTAAATTAGAAATCCAATTGACATGACACAAAACCATGCATCCATCTTTCCTAAATCAGAAATCAAAACTCTTTCTTTTCTAATATATATAGTGTTCAACTGACAACAACAAGAATTGTATTTGCAGCATGCTGAGATAGTGTACTAACTAAGGTTGCTATTTGCTAATACAGAAGCAGGAGCACGGAAGGATCAATGCAGTTATGGCACCGTGAATCCGATTTACAAATCCAATCTGTATCAAGATTGAATATGTTGGGGTTTTTTATAAACAGAGCTCAGGAAAAAAGAATTGAAGCTCCAGCATGCGAAGAAAGAGTACAAACTGAGGGTGCTGCTACAGAAGCAGGAGCACAAAAGGATCAACGCGGTTACCAAGAGAGGAGAAACTCACAAGATGGCTCCGCCCATCCGATTTATAAATCCGATCCACATTTAAAGAGTTCTCTGTATCAAGATTGATTATATTGATGTGTTTTTTATGATAAAGAGCTCAACAACAAGAACTGGAGCTGCAGCATATCTAAGGGTGCTACTACAGAAGAGTAACTTGCAAAATGACACCGCCTATCCAATTTATGAATCCGAATTACCTGTACAGATTTCTATTTATCCAGATTGATTTTGTCGGGTTGTTTTTTTATATACAGAGCTCAACAACAAGAACTGGAGCTGCAGCATGCTGAGATAAGAGTACGAACTGAGAGTAATACTACAGAAGCAAGAACACGAGAGGATCGATTTGAATGCTAAGAATGAGGAACAACTCTGAAGATGGCACCGTCTATCTGATTTACAAATTCCAACCACCTTTAATGAGTTCTCTGTACCAATATTGATGTTATTGTTTTGTCTATATTCAGGGCTCAACAACAAGAACTGGAGCTGCAGCATGCTGAGATAGAGTTTGAACTAAGGGTAATACTGCAGAAGCAAGAACACGAGAGGATCGATGCGGACGCCACGAGAGAGGAGCAACTCCTAGAACTTCTTGTCGAGGTTGTGACGAAGAGGAACCAGGTCGTGGAACGACTCGAGGAAGACAGACTGAGAGAGGAGGCTGAAGACAGAGATATTGAGGCACTCATATTTGCAAACCGTAAGTTGTAGTTGTAGTGGTAAATTTGTAGTGGTTATTGTTACAGTGGTATTGGTATCAGAAGTAGTGATAGAGCTACTAGAGTAGGCGGTAACAAAGTGAGACAAGATTGTGGAACAACTCGAGGAAAACAGACTGAGAGAGGAGGCTGAAGACAGAGATATTGAGGCACTCATATTTGCAAACCGTAAGTTGTAGTTGTAGTGGTAAATTTGTAGTGGTTATTGTTACAGTGGTTATTGGTATCAGAAGTAGTGACAGAGCTACTAGAGTAGGCGGTAACAAAGTGAAACAAGATTGTGGCACAACTCGAGGAAAACAGACTGAGAGAGAAGCTGAAGACAGAGATATAGAGACACTCATTTTTGCAAACCGTAAGTAAACGAACCTGTCTAAGCGGCCACTAAGAGTTCCCCTGTAGAGGAAAATGGTGTTATGGTACCTGTCTAGATAAGAGGGTGGTTGTCTTTCTTGTTTCCCCCACTCATTCTCATGCATAGCGAGACAGGCAATTTGGTCTGGCAATCCGGAGGTCCCTGGTTCGATTCTCGCTTTACTTTACAAAAAAGCTGCATCACTTTTCATGATCCATTTCACTTTCCCTATAAAGTTGAGTTCACATCCTATACAGGATTGTGCCAGGTTAATATAGCTTCTGACACCACTATCAATGGTGCCTTTTGTCTCAGTGGGTAGACTCGATAGGTTTGATTCCCGGCGGAGCCCAACTTGCAGTGCTGTAGTCGAGTCCGGACTCGAGACTGCTTTTGATGGTCTCGTGACTTAGATTCGAACCCGAGTGACAATGTCAAACCAATGGGAACATGCTATTTCAATTCGGACTTTATAGAACTTGTGGACTCAACTACAGCCCTGCCAATTCGCTTTTCTAATTTTCCATTTATTTCCTGTACTTCTGGTCAGTTTCCTTTACGTTTGAATTAAACAATACATGTCATTGCATTCATATTTCCCTCTCCTTTGTTTGTCTTGCCCTATGTCACAGATGGAGACAAGAAGAAAGAAAAGGAGAAGGAGAAGAAACACAAGAAGAAGCACCATCTCAAGCTGGGACACATCAAGTGAAAGTTAGAAACAAATTACTGCTTGACAACCAACATCTACTGCACACTATCTTCAATCAT
This sequence comes from Echinarachnius parma, assembly GCA_037951105.1. Lineage (NCBI taxonomy): Eukaryota > Metazoa > Echinodermata > Echinoidea > Clypeasteroida > Echinarachniidae > Echinarachnius > Echinarachnius parma. Next base: position 74,314 of record JBAMJV010004038.1, read on the forward strand.
CATCTGATGCCTTCTAGCTCATCTCTTTTGTAATGTTATAGGCAGACTTTCAATGATGTATGGAGTATGCGTGTACATGAATCGGTAGAAGCCGAGTTGAATGAAAGCAGTCATAAGCTGGAGTGTTACAAAAAATACTGCTCGTCAAACAGTTGTCTGCTCTTCAGTCATCATCTGCTGCATGCTATCTCATCTATCTATTGGGATATTTAGGAGTGATATAGGCAGCTTTTCAATGATGTATCTGCATGTATGTGTGTCCATAACTCATTGTATGCTGAGTTAGTCTACATCTAAAGCTGTAAAGTGAAAGCAGTCATAGCTGGAGTCAAACAAAATACTGCTTGTCAAACCATATTATCTGCTGCTTATCATCTTTAGTCATCTACTGCATGCTATCTCATTTCTCTGTATATAAAGGAGTGATAAATGCAGCCTATCAACGATTGATGGAGTATGCATGTACATAAAATCATTAGAAGAAAAGCGGGTACTAATCAAGTGAAAGCAGTCATAGCTTGAGACAAACAAGTAAATACTACTTTCTTAATCATCATTTATGTGGCCACGCTATCTCATCCTTTTCGTTATGTACATGTAGGAGTGACAATGAAACAATAAGATTAACAAGACAAATGTACAACACTGTATCTGGTATTTGTCGACTCCCATTCATTTCTAAAGCTGAGTTCGATTGTATGTGCATAGCTGCCAACTGTTACGAAAAATTCGTAATTGTTACGAATTTCCCACCCTCTTTACGAAATTACGAATACTCCTTCTATAATTACGAATTTTGAAGAAAAAAAAAAAAAAAAAAAAAAAAACGATTTTTTTTTTTTTTTTTTTTTTTTTTTCGTTTTCACGTTCTTAAACGTATAGAGACAACGTTTAAGCGTAAATCTGACCAAATCATACCTAGTAATTGTGCAAAAATGATGAAAATTAGGGCCATGGACGCCGGCCGCAATGGACTCCGCGCTTCACGCTCGACGCTCCAGGGCCCTAAAGCGGGCCCTGGACCCCGGCTAAAGGGTCTTCGCGCTCGTGATGTGCGCTTCGCGCACATGATATTCCGTTTTGCTTAAATGTTACTAATTTAAAATTCCAAATGTTGGCAGCTATGTATGTGAGCTGAATTGGCTAGACACACATTACTGCACATAATTTGTATCTATCTACTGTCAGTTTCTGTTTTAGTGGTTGCCCAGTTATGCAATTACGGATCCGAAGAAACAAAGAAAGTTTGCCATCAGTGCTGACTGGTATGTGTTAATACAAAATATTTTCCAGCTGGTATGAGTACCAGCATTCTGTCATTGTCTTCTTTAATATTCACCAAGTTTGGCCAGGGTGCAAATAACAAGGAAGATTTGACAGCGGTGGTATCTGGTATGTGTTAGCATCATTTACTTTGCATCTGGTTTGAATGGTATGTTAAGAAGAAATTTGTGTCATAACAACTTTTGTGACGGCATTTAGAGCTGGCATTGATCTAGCCTCAGACCTCAGTCTTGGCTAGAACAAGCTACGTGTACAAACTATTCACATCCACCTCAGTTTCATTCTTTTATATTTCTGTATGCAAGTTTTGATATGTCAAAGACAACATATTATGACAGCAGTGTATCTGATATGTGTTTACAAACATTTTTTTATTCTTTTCAAGCTAGGTTAAAATGAAATATGAATGTCCCATGTTCTCAATTATTTGTTTCAGTAGTTTTTTTTTAGCAGTCAGGCAGATATCACCTAGTTGTTTTGAAGTTTGGTTTTGATTTAATCAAGCTGCAAGATTGGTGTATTCTAAGCATGAGTGCATCTGTCATAGGTAGCCTGGTCAGAATACTCCCAAGGGAGTAGAAATGTGTACATCACTTCAAATATGTTGTGTGTGCATGTTTATCCTTTGACAGGGTAATGCTACTGTAAAGGACTTTGAGCTAATGATGGTGATTAATTTTAGGCGATATATCATTTTAAACATTATGTTTATTAATCAGAAGTTCAAGCGATGAGTAAAATTACTTTTGTAAATGTATATAGCGGAATAAACACAGTCTGCATGTTATGTTTGAAAAATTGTGGTGAGCATTGTACATACTATCTTAACATGTAAAATAGTGAACGCTTCAAATTTGATTTTGTATCATAATCATTATTGGCCATGTGTATATAGAATACATAATAATATATGAAGACATTTTAGTACATACTATGTCATGTATATTAAGACTTTATATTCATGTAAAGTAATAATGTGATCATACAAAATAATGTGATTGCCTGACGTGGTAGGTACAAAAATTTTACTTTTTAAAACAGTTGGTTCATTATTGTTATAATGTATTGTGTGCGCGCGCATGCACACAATACCCGCTATGTCTGCGACTAAAGTCGAACGAAGCACACCGCTGTTTGTGACTAAAGTCGAATGAAGCACACAAAGTGTTAAAGGTCAAAAGGGTTAGTATTTTATTAAAGCTATACTTAAATACTGGTACATAATGATCTAATTGTTAATCATTTTAATTTTGTTAAATGTTTTACCTTGGATGTGTGATGATCCCAATGATGCCTTGTTTTGTTTCAGTTCATGTGACTTGAGGACCTGTGCTTCCAGTCCGTTGTTTTAATAAACTGTATTGAAAATGTTGGTATTGATACCGTTCAGCAGCCTGACTTCATAAAAACAGCCTTTTGGGCTCTAAATTGATACAATAACGTTGAGTTTTATAGCAAATAATTCATCCTCTTGTATTGTATGTGATTTAGTTTTATTGTACAGCAATGTGAAGTCCTGAAATTCAATGTTTGTTGTTGTATCTGTATTTCATTGGTGCTATTTCAACGAGCCTTTTGGTCTACAGCGTAGTCTGTCTATTCCAATTTTTTCTGCACCCAGTTTGTCTATGATTGATGTGGTCTATGTATCATTGCGTCTATTTGTCATTCTGTCTAATAACCAGTTTGGCTATCACCCACTTTTTCCATTTCCATTTGGTTGAATGATTAGTTGAACCTAGTCCTATTCCTAACTGGAAATGAGACAAAATTATAATTACAACATGTTGATAATTTATAGTCAATACGGCTGTTGATAATAGTCATTACGGCTATCAACATATCTTCATATAGACAAAATTAGGTTAGACAAAATGTTTGTAGACCATATAACTGGAGGCAAACGGGGTTCAGGCAAAATGAGACTAACACCCCATTCATACTTACGTCTAGCACTGGCCTGGCACTGGCCTGGGATAAGATGTCTACCCATTCATACTAGGCATCAACACTGGACAAATAGTACAGTGAACCCTATTGTATTGTGACGTCACAATGGCTTTGCAAAAAAAGATCGTAATGCGCACGCGCGATCCAGGCCACTGTTAAGCCACTGTTCATTCATACTTGTGTCTAGCACTGGCTTAAGCCAGTGCCGAGCCAGTGCTAGACGCAAGTATGAATGGGATGTAATTGTTCTTTTACCAAATGGCATTTAACCTTTTATCATTGTGTATCGAGTCTTGCATTTTCCATTCACATCTTCTTCTTTTTTCATGACATTATGTTAGGGTTATAATTGACATTGCTTGAACCCTTGGATAATAATTAAATCAATGCTTTAATCATTGTGTATATGACATCTTTTGTAGCATGAAAACAACCATATCATCAGATTAGATATCAGTATTTACCGAGTTGTAAAATGCATGTTAACCCGTTGCTTACGGGAACCGGGTGGGCTATGTACAAAGTCTATGGGGATATTAGAATCTCGTAGTGAACGGGTTAAGTATTCTCGTGTGATGTGTTTTGTCTCATCATTGTATCAATGTGCCACACACAGCCAGTCTTCCTTTAAACATGTGTACAATAGTAATACACAAAGCAAGTACATTGTATCTGTTAGCAAATTGCATGGCAACACCTTAATGTGCTTGTGTTAAATCTCAAGACCAGACGTCTGTTGTCTCTATGTATATGGGTCAGATTTTTGAAATATGCACTTTTGGCCATTTCCAGACCTTGAGCGCTTCTATAATTTGCTGTGTCTCGCCATTAACTCCGATATACCTGTTTTTGGTCTCATATTAAATAGTATTATTAAGGCTTTCAGAAAATATATAGTTGTATATCATTTCAAACATTCGGTTTCATGCCACAGGACCTCAAAGGTGGAAAAATAGCATAAATTGTCATTTTCCACAAAATAATGAATTTTTAAACCTGATTTAAAAAAATAGTAATCAACTTTAAAGGCATTAATGTCTATATTCTCTATCTTACATTTCTGGAGCATGTATCACATAAGAATTGGCGGAAGAGCGGCATTGATATGATCTCAGGGTACATTTCAATAGGAAAGGCCATGATAAGTGAACGTCCGTGAACATACATTAAAATCCATACAACCAAAATTCTACTTATTTGTCAAAACAAAAACTATTTCCAAAACTAAGGGTTGAACCCACTGAACACATTCTACAACAATTGTTGGCTAACTACTCCTGCTCGCGGAGTAACATTTTTTTGTATGAAATTATACTGGATTTCGTCACGGACGTTCTGTCGTCTGTTATCATCACTGCTATAAGCGAATTGCATCCTAGTCATCAATTGCTGGGGTCAGTCTGATGGACTCATAGTAGGGCCACAATATTTTGCCTATTTGAATACTATCTATCAAATGCAATGTTTGGTTTGGGCCAAAAATTGATCTTCGTGAACGTCCGTGATGAAAACGAACGTCCGGCATGAGTAGACCAAATTACGAATCTGAGGCTGCTTATCTGCACGTAGACACTGGTACAGCAATTTTATCGGGCAAGCAGCTAACCAAGAAGCTATATCAAGCATGTTCGAAGCCTTTTGACAACTATTTATAATACGGACGTTCGCTCGGACGTTCGCTCACGGACGTTCGATCATGAACATTGTTCTAATAATGTTACCATGTTAAACGCTCACAGCAAGTTGATACCGTTTGATGTTGTTAGTACATTGTTATGTCTCTCATATCCCAGATAGATTTATTTCCTGCAAGTCATGTAACTGTAACAAACTTATGAAATGTTGTGCTCACGGACGTTCGTTCGTCATTTATTGCCCCAAAAATCTTAGTAAATTTCAAGTACTGGTACAATTTTTTGACAGCAGGTGCCCCTTGTGTGTGCCTTTCGACCCAGGTCATTGCCAACCACACATGAATATGTTGATTTTTAGTCACCATCACGGAGGTTCGTTTTACATTTGATCAACTTGCTCAGCTGTTTTGTAATACCACTAGATATTATATTTACTTCCACTTGTGCAGCGTGGACATTGTATTATAGGAAGTCAAACCCCAAGATTATGATTATGGCACAGTCGCAGGCCTACAAGCGAAAGAAAGCTGTTCAAAACATAAAAAAGGGGGTATATGGCGCAGTAACAAGTAACAACATTGCAACCGAAGGTCTGTGTGGAAACTGTTGCCCCACCCTCTGCAAAACTTGAGACTGTTGGCCCCTCCTCTGCTGCAGGCTTTGAGACTGTTTTCTCATCTGCCTGTCGGATTTAAGTCCAACTAAATGGCTGTATGGCGCAAGATTGGTGTAATATTTATGCATTATTTTGATGACTTCATCGTAATAATACTTATAATATTGTCTGTTTGTTATTTCTTGATATATCAAAAATATTGTTTTTGCTAGAATCATTATAATATTGTACAACTAAATTTTAGCTCGCGCAATATTGATAATACACCATTCAAGGTTAGCCTTGTTCTTAATTATAATTGAAACATTGAAACCGGTTGGAGGTTAACAATTAGGAAACAAGATGTGGGTCAGGAAACATCGGAAACTATCAACATGATTATTTGCAAGATTTAACTTTGAAATATGTTATAAAACAATTTATAATCTCTGCAAATTAGATTTAAATGTTAAACACGTTTAGTTACTTTAGTTAGCCCTTAAAATGATTGAATTTATTATATATGCGATTGTTATTACATTTTATTAAGATATTCTTTCTAAATAAAATGCAATAACAAACATGTATAATATGTTTAGCGTATAATATTTAGCGTAATGGTTTCTATGTCTAATATTTCTCTATACAAAACATAATATACATGTATGATCTATAAAGGCATTCTTTATGTATTTATTTAAGAAATAAGTTTTACGTGTATATTATTTACTTTGGTCATGGCTTTTGGTACCCTCAGTTTGTTTCATGTTTTGTGAAAATTTATGGCTGGAAAAGATAAATATATGTATTTTCAATTAATAAACCATATACGAATTGAATCGAAATACAACATACACAATCCAAAATAACTTTTATATATGGGTCTCCCAAAGTCAAAATACATCTCAAATATATATGGCAAGGTTTTGCACATATAAAAACGTGTGATATGCATATATTAACAAATTATGTTGGCACTTACATTTATTTCTGTAAGGAATTGACTCGAGATTGGACACTTGGGTACCACTATAGGCAATTCGAGAACGTCCGTGAAATTAATACGAACGTCCGTGACATTAAGACTCATGTGAGAAACTCTATTCTGGTGACAGGAAAATGGCCTTTATTTTGATTAAACATGTTATTTATGATTGCGGAAATGTTGTAAAATCATTTATTTACAGAAGTATGGTGGCATTTCTGTTATAGAGTGCCCAACCGAGGAAAGCCGGTGTAAAATTAGGGGTTACGATTTCCACAGGTCCACTAAGAGTGATAGTTAAGTAGCAGACATTTCATTATAATCAATTCAGATAGCTAAAATCATATCAACTAATAAATTTATATGTTTTATATTGGTCTGGAGCCTAGAGGAGATTCAAATAAATGTTGTCATCAATTTCTGTAAGACTGTTCAGGCAGAGAAGGTCCGTGAAATGTATGCGAACGTCCGTGAAATTGCAATTAAAAACAATAATAGTAAGAAAGAGGGACCAGGCGACTTGGAAAATGCTACTTTTATATCTGACTAGGATGTATGCATAGTCTCTGGCTTAAATATAATAGGAATAGATAAAGTATTATCATCATATTGTTCTATAAGCATTAAGTCAATTCCAACCAATAATAGGACTCATTATAACGACCAGGTCCATGTAAAAACCAAACTATTTAAACAGATTTATTGCAATTTTCAAGTTTGTTTGTATAATGACCCTGTTTTAAAGCCATTTGCGAAGAATAGAAACTCTTTTGGATGAGATCAGATCATTAGGGATCATTCTTGTTTCTAGCGAACGTCCGTGAGCGATATGGGAACGTCCGTGATGAAAACTATACTCTCTTTGGTCATGTAATTATGCAATATTATGATCTAGACAGCAATTTATCCTATTAACATGCACATTGAAGTGTGTGGTACGGGAATACGAGCGTATATAGATGCGTTCCTAAAAAATGCGGCTAAAGTAAAGCAAAGGTTCTGAATAACACATTAATTGTAAACAAACATAACAATTCAGTAAAAGTTTGGACGTTTGTATTTTCTATTTGGCAAATAAAACACAATCCTCGTTTGGCATACAGAGAGAAGCAAGTCTTGGAAGTAAATTGTCAAAATATAAGCTGTATATGACAGAAAATAAATTAGATATATGGGTTCTAAATCTATATCTACATAATCCCTCACGGACGTTCGCCTTTTGGAGATGGGTTACTTCAACAGTGAATAAAAACGGAACCACATGGAGTTTCCCAGTATAATGGGGTACGCCTGGAAGCTAGGATTCCATGCTTTCACATTAGATAGATGTCTTTAAATTAAAAAAATTAATTGAATTTTACCCTGTTGGGGTCGAAAAGTGCACTTTTCAAAATTCTGACCCATATGCCGCCAAGTAATTCTGAAGAAACATATATAACCCAGCTTTAAACATTATAGTTTGTATTCTCACTCATATCATTAAACAATTAATGCCTCTACATTATGCTATCCCATATAAGACATGGAAAGAACAAAATGTGAACTTGTGTTCAATGAATCAATATATTTAGTGTTCATTTTAATCAATGTCAAAGTAGGGCAAAAATACCACTGTTTATTAATACTATGTTAAATTGATTTTATGCTATGGTACCACCAACCACAACCTTTTATGCTTGGCTTGCATTTCTTCCGATGTTTTTTTTTTTGCTTGCTTTAATTCTTCTTACTATTTTACTTTTCCTATTTGTTGCTGCCTTTATAATTTGTCTTACTTTTATTATATTATGTTTCCACCGTGTTTATATATTTCTTTTACCTCTCAAGAGTGTATATATCCATCAGGACGTGTGTGTTAGCATTTCTCTTTATGCATGATTTTCTATGAAGTATGTTATTACTTTTGCATGATACATTTATTACGTTTAAATTAATCATTGTTATTATTTATTTATTTTTTGTATAATTTATATCATACACTCTATTTATGATTTTGAGGCAAATGCTATTAAACCTCAATGTGGTACGCATTTGTTTGGCCTTCTAAGCCTCAGCTTTTACCTGTATCTTTCATTGTACATGTATCTCCCACCTTATCATATCTATGATTTTGTTTATGCAATAACAAACTTTGTACTGCATGCAAATACTACTACACGTTTCTCATGGCTATAACTCATCTCATTAATTAGTTAATATAATACAAATTTATGTTACTGTTCATTGTAAATATTGTCAACAATGTTCTCAGTGTACCATAGTAAAGAAAAAGAAAAACAATTGTAAATGTATTTACAAATGTGCTCTTCCATGATTGTTTCATTGTAAGATGTGTGATTTTTGTAATAATGCCTTGCTTTAATAGCCATCTTGAATGTATCTGATCAGTAATAGTTAACTTTACAAAATAAAACAAATCTTATTAGCTAAAGCTCATTTAATCTTATCCTATGGGATGCAATCTATGTATCTTTGAATAGGGAAAAGAGTTGTGATCATTGTTTTAACTTTAATAATAATAACAAATAATATGAACATTTATATAGCGCAGCTACTATAAATATATACTCTACTGCGCTACAATCATAGTGTGTGTTTAATAATGTACTTTAAATGTTACATTTATTTTAATTATCTTCTAAATGGCTGAAAGTTGTATAAATCATGTAATATGTTGTCTGTTTAATTATCAATATGGTATTAGATGCTTCATCTAAACTACATTTATTATTATCGTAAAACAATTAATTATTGAATAAAGTTTCACTAATGCCCTCTAGACTAAAACTTGTTTTATTGTGCAAAAGAAATTAAATTGGTCAGTCATCAATTTATTCACCATCTATGTGTACGTACACGTACACATAGTGACTGATTTATTGCCTAGCTTCTATACATGTTCAGCTCAGTTTCTGCTTCTTGTATAATATGGATGATATTATGTCATTACAATCATTTTGTTTTATGTAATTAATGTATAGATTTACATTTGTCATCATCATGCATAGCCAATGGTAACTAATGTATACTATATATATACTATGGCAATTATACTGGCCTTTTTAATAGAAGGTTCCAATTATAAGTAAAATGTTTGCTTGTGTCTTGTGTTGTATGTGTACCTCTATTAATTATTGATACTTTTACAATCTCAATCCCAAATATATCAATCCCAAATATATCAATCCTCTCCTAAAAGCTATATTTTATACACATTTATCAAATGAAATAAATAACTGAGTGATCACAAATCTTTCAGCATATTTACAGTCACATTCTGACATTTATTTCACATTAACATTGTATGATTAATAAATAAACACAATTTCATCTATAGCATTATTGTCACAGAACTTAATTACAAAGTACACCATAGTCTTGTATCGTACACCTATATATGACAACATGCTACTTTATATTGAATTAGTACATGCAACACCAATTGTATAACTTTAAACATATATGAAATATACCAACAAATGGGAAAGTGTCATATATTAATTGTTCTCATATTTTTGTTTATTTCATAGTTTGTTATAATTCCCCCCAAAGCCAGGGGGTGTTTCACAAAGATCCTAAGTTGAACTTAACTCTAAGTTGGACTTAAGAAGTATGGAAAGCCGTTAGTTTCATTGAATTTTTTTTCTAGAAAAGTCCTTTAAAGAGGCATAAAATGTTTCAAATCATTTATATTTTCTATTATCAAGGAGATTTCATGTTCTTCATGTAAAAATGTATGAAAAGTCTAAAATACTTGCATGTTTGCTCTTGAATAAATTTTATTCCAAGGCTACAAATGGCTTGCCATATTTTTAAAGTCCAACTTAGAGTTAAGTTCAACTTAGGATCTTTGTGAAACACCCCCAGGTGTAATAACACCCATAACACCGCCTTTCAAACTGTTTCTATTCCCTTAGAATCCTAAGAAAATTCATCACGAATATCAATACAAATTATTGACAGCAATAGATATTGTATACCAGACATAATATATAATATATAATAACATATAGAAAATTAGGAGTAAATATCTATTACTATAAAGGATGAAAACATTATGACCAGCTCTAGCAAGATCAGCCTCTTGTCAGCAACTTGTGTTATGCAGAAATTTACTTTTATGCATTCATTTTAACACAACAATAAAGTAAGTTTGAAGTAAATAAAGTTATGCAAAGAATTGGAAATCATGAAGAGTTCTTTCAAATAATATAGAAATCTCAATTTTGATTTTCGCCAAAAAGAGTCTGATTTTGCCAGGGATGGTCAAAAATAGTTTTGTTACAATATCTATCAATATGTTGTACCAGATAACTTCTTCAGTAATATAGAAATATCTTTACAATCTGCAATAGTCCCTGAATACACTCGTACCTAATATCTACTACAATGCAATATATATCAAAGACTTGGTCATGTCCTTTTTATCTGGATTAAAGATGTGTCACTGATTTTGTTTAAATCAATAAAGTATCATGGTCACCCGTGGTCTTGATGGCATAATGATAGAACATAAATTTGACACACAGATAATACCTAAATCTAATCAATTAATTAATCAGACAAAATAAAGAAGTTCATTATGAACTTTGTAAATCAAGGCAATTAATTTTATGCTGTTCAGAAGAATGAAAGGATTTGCAGTGGAATTGAAAGCAAATATAAAGCAAAATGTATGTTCTGAGCAATTTCATATATTTTCTTTTCTATCATGAAAAGTTCAAGGTGTCATATTATTCGTGCTGTTTGGAAGAATAGAAGAATTTGTAGTGGAATGAAAAGTAAATATAAAGGAAAATGTAGGTTCTGAGCAAATACACATTTTGAACGTGAAAATTGAATAATTTACAGGAATCCTATAATAAATATTTTTAGATATTCAGTAACTCCAGATATTTATTATGATATTGCAAAAAACAGAGCGCAAAAAAGTGATAAAATAAAGGAGATATCGTCGTTTGGAAATGTGCCTTCGCGGAGAGCTCTACGGTAGGGGTCAAAACGGAGTCGGTACCCTGTAGAATAAAATAGACGTGATTTTGCACGCCTGAAGATTGGCTGGTCAGCAACTCGTGTTATGCAGAAATTTCCTTTTATGCATTCATTTTAACACAGCAACAAAGTTTGAAATAAATATAATTATGCCAAAAATTGGATATCAATTTAAAGCTAATGAAGAGTTCTTTCCATTACCATTGATAAACATGTCAATTTTAATTTTTGCAGACAAGGGCCCAATATAGCTAAAGCTGGTCACAAAACTTATGTAACAATATCTATCAATATGTTGTACCAGATAACTTCTTCAGTAATCTAGAAATGTCTTCACAATCTGCAATAGTCCCTGAATACACTCGTACCTAATATGTACTACAATGCAATATATATCAAAGACTTGGTCATGTCCTTTTTATCTGGATTAAAGATGTGCCACTGATTTTGTTTAAATCAATAAAGTATCATGGTCACCAGTGGTCTTGATGGCATAATGATAGAACATAAAGTTGACACACAGATCATTTCTAAATCTAATCAATTAATTAATCAGACAAAATGAAGAAGTTCATTATGAACTTTGTAAATCAAGGCAATTCATTTTATGCTGTTCAGAAGAATGAAAGGATTTGCAGTGGAATTGAAAGCAAATATAAAGCAAAATGTATGTTCTGAGCAATTTCATATATTTTCTTTTCTATCATGAAAAGTTCAAGGTGTCATATTATTCGTGCTGTTTGGAAGAATAGAAGAATTTGTAGTGGAATGAAAAGTAAATATAAAGGAAAATGTAGGTTCTGGGCAATTTCACATATCTTCTTTCTATCATATTAATTCTAATATCACAATATCTCACTGAATTTTCATACATGCAATGTCATAATTGCCATAATGAAAAATGCAAGATTACATGCAATATATAAATAAAATACAATTACATCAAATAAAATCAATCAAGCAAGCAAGCACACATAATCAAGACTCGCCTTTGGAAAACAATTAGTTGATTCAAGGAATTGAATAGTGATATGAAGTGGTAATAGAAAAACAATTGGTAACATTCACAGAAGTTAAATTAAAATCATAGCTCCACATCGATTCAAGATATAGAATAAATTTTCTTTTGTTAATCAAGGTCACCCTTTTTTGAGGGGTTTTATGGAAGAAATGAGAAATAGTTGGTGGTAGAAGAAAATAAGTAAAGTAATGATCACATTTCGTAAAAGATTCATGATATAGACTTCTATGTTTCACAGCTACAATAATTTGCCTAACCACAAGTCAATCATAAATAATACAGACTTTATAACTTAGGAAAAATTAGTCAATACAAGGCGACTCCTAATGTTTGGAAGGAATGGAAAAGTAACAGGAAGCGGAGATAAAAGAATATGTTAGCATTTCATTACACAGTCACAGAAAGTTATACAGCTAAAATAATTCACCAAGACCAACTCAATAATCATATATAATCATAATGAATATAACTTATAAATTGCATTTTAAAAATTTGAAGGAAAAATGTAAGTAGACTACTTTTGTTTTGTGCGGAAGAATTGAATGACATATTAATAAGGTACCAAAACATGGAGTGTGCTAACATTCACAGAAGTTAAATAAAACTCCACATTGATTCATGAGATAGATTAAACAGATTAAACTAAGCTCAATATCTGGCGGCAAATTCATGGACATTACTATGACATAGCTGAATACGCGCTCTACCAAAAGAAAATCAAGTCCAATTTCAATCAAAATAAACATGAACATGTATGTAGACAGATTGATACAACCTATGTGCTGCTAGTCTAGTGATTCCTAATGTTTGATCAGATGGAATAGAGGAATGCAATCTGACATCACAGCTTTACATTGCCATGGGTATTACTGGTTCTGAACAATGTCAGGCAAGCCAAAATGTATGACCTAGTGATTGCAAAGAAGGATATCGTCCAGCTCCAACCCACTATCAAAAAAAATCTAAAACAAAAGGACAAATTGTTCACAACCATTACTGTAATAAAACAAAAAAATGTGTGTTGTTAATTTTGTTCTCTAAGTCAATGGATATAAAGAAGAAATCATGGCGATAATCAGCAATATCGTTAACTTGGATCAAGTGTTTTGAGTCAGAGACTAAAAAGGTTTTTTAAGATCACAGTTCTTTGATTATATAAGTGTGGGGCATCATGCTCATTTGAGAATTCATGCTTCCTGTTATGTTAGAGTCACTTCCAATTATAAATCACTCAGCGGTTAGGAGAAATTTATTTGGGACATTGGAGTAAATCATGACGCAATTCTGACTAGTTTTTACTAGATCTATAAGTGATACCTGTTGCTCGGAAGGGGGGGGGTGATTTATTTATTCATCCCCCCCCCCCCCCCCTCCCCCGAAACAAAAGAACTTTCTGGAAATTTACACCAGTGATCATGGGCCTGCAGAAAAATTATTTCTGAGAACATCACATATGATTAAGCTTTCTGATGCGTTAATGCCAACTTCATTCTTTCTCTCCATCTCGATATATTTTTGAGCAAGTTAAATAAACAGTTCTATATCGGCCTCGTGAGAAAAATGGTTGAATCATAGGCAATTGATTTCAAAGTTCTAGATTAATATGGGACATCACATTTGAGAATTCAACTTCCTGTTTTGTTTGAACTGACTTCATCCTCTCTCCATCTCTTTCCATGGCTACAGCCTACAAGATATTTTGAGCAAGGTAGTTAAAACGTTCCGACTATTTCAGTCTAGTGATTAAAATAGTTGAATCCTAGCTGGGCTTCCAACGATTGATTTGACCCGTTCAGGACTGGTCCCCAAAGTACTCTGGCAGAAGTCTATGGAGAATACATGTTAAAAAATCAATCAGTCCTGAATGGGTTAAAAGTACTATTGAATGTGGCACGTCACATATCATAATTCAGCTTCCTGTAATGTTTGTGCCGACTTCATTCTTTCCTCCATCTTTTTCATGGTTATGAGATACTTTAAGTAAGATGGAATAGAAAGTTGTGACTTTTTCATGGTTGAATCCTGGGCATCCTACATCTCTTTTTCAGAGTTCAACTTAAACATTTGAGGTCACATTTGAGAATTCAGCTTCCCGCTGCATATGAGCTAGCTCCTATTTTTTTTCTCTCCATCTCATCCATGGCTATGAGATTTTGGAGCAAGGCAGTTTTAAGAGAAAGTTCAGAGTATTTTGGTCTAGTGAGCAAAATAGTTTAATCCCGGGCTACCAACAATTGATTTGAAAGTTTTTCTTGCAATGAGGGACATCACATATCATAATTTAGCTTCCTGTTGCAAGGTAGTTCTATTTTGGCCTAAATTCAAATATTGGACATCACAATTAAGAATTCAGCTTCCCGCTGCGTCTGAGCTAGCTTCATGCCTCTTCTCCTTGTCCTCCATAGCTTTCTTCAGCTGCTTTGTCCTCTGCTTGTCAATCACCTCCATCTCACGGATTTTCTGTTGGCGAAAATCGGCAGAACAATTGGTAAAGTCATTCAGATAAATGTTTGCCATATTTACTATTTATGCAAATGTGACCGGCTATAGCAAAACCCGGAAAAAATTTAAATGTAGATTTTCATACAATTACAAAGGCCTCATCACAAGCTTTCATTTGATGCTTTGTTCTAAAGTTCTACGTAATTGGTCAATAATTGGCAAAGGTCTTGTACACACAGTGTTTGAACTTAAAATGCCCATTTCTTCAAAACATGAATTACAGACAAGTGCCAGGTTTTGCTACAGCCGGTCACAAATATTAATCCTCTGACTGCCATAGTGGACTCTAATCACTATATTCATAGAATCAGACCTCTTAATTGTTCTCAAATACACACAATAGTTAGAATATAAATCAATTACAATTAATTAATAAGACAATCAACTATTTTCCCAAGCTTCTATAAAGCATAGATGAATATTGAGTTACTTTATGAAATGATCCATTAACTTCATATTTTTTCCAAAAGTGATATGATTCTTGTGAATGATATGCGACATTTTTAAAGAAAAGAACAAAGTTTACCTAATGAAAAGTGAACATTTATGTCAGAATTTATCCTTGATCGTTCGCGTGAAGTATCCAAATTCAGATACTATGGACAATCGAGTATCTTAACTTGGATACTATGGACTATGATCAAAAAGCGTTTCCGAAAGCTTTTCAATCATTCTAAACTCCATAATTAGGGAGACATTTTTTTTTAAACACACATTTCATTCTGTTATAATAAGCCAAACAACAAGGTACAAGAGACATGTGAAAGTTCTGTATTGATTTGGGTTGAATTTTTACAAAGTTATTGGACTTAACCTCAGAGGGTTGAGTGAATTGTCTATGTCTCTAAACAATTGCTCTGTTCATATCCTTGTCTCTATTCATTGGGTTAATGCAAGCCTTCAAATTAACCTTGTGCACCATCTCAATTCCCTGAGAAGAATATTAGCCAATGATACATACCCTCTTCATTGACACAAGGATAATAATCACTTTATGGTTCCCATTTCAATTCTTTGGTTGAGATATGAGAACAACAATGCAGATAGGATGTCTAGCTGAAGGACATATATTTTGAATGTTTAATCTAGTATCATCTGGTATCCTTTATCACTGTTGTTTTTCAAATTTCCCCAACAGAATGTATTTAAAGTATCTTCATGGTTCACAAAAGGTTTTTACTGAGTTCAGTGATGTCTGCAAAATGAATTAACTATCTTGGAAGGATGATATTGAAGTATGTTGATTGAAGGAAAAAGTTCCATTCAGAAGTACAAATATTGATGATGCAAGATTGTGTCAATTATAGCAAAGACTCTCACCAAAAGCTAGAAGAGAAGACTTACTTGTGATATTTCTGTGCTGATGATGGTCTTGTACTGCTTTTCTTTGCCCAGTTTTCGCATGTCCTCCAAGAATTCTGATCTCTCTTGGATTTGAGCTTCCACTAGGAAATAAAAGGTAAAATAATCAGCACAACTATAATCAATGCAGCGTAGGAAATATACAGGAGCTGAGGGCGCTTTTGCCCCCTTAATTTGAAAATAGCCCCCTGAAATCAGTAGGTAGCCCCTAAAATTACCATAAGGTATTTTGTGAACAATTTCTGGATATCCATCAGATTGGAAAAGTAGCGACCTAAAATTAAAAATTAATTCCTGCATTGAATCAATGTCAAATACCAACTAAAGTTAGCATATCACATTAATACACCTTTCTGTGAATGCAATACAAAACTTGGCATGTATTAGAATTAATCATTATGAACCCTTATTCAAGTTTTATTTATACCTTTCATTACCTTTACACTGGCAAGTTCAATTGAACGGGACCATGTCACCCGCAATCTTTATTTGGAGAGATTGACCTAGAAGGATTGATAACAAATACCAGTTAACTGAATAAATTGTTATCTTTTTATATTATTTTTTATACTAATAATTTTTACCCGTTGAGGACTGGTCCCAGATACACTTGGACCGGGATGTTTGCAAAATCCTGTTATAATACCAAATAGACTGAATTAGTTACAAACAAAATTGGACTTACAATCTGCAAATCTGTCTGGCAATGGTTCTGGAGAAGGTGGATTCAAAATCTCTTGTTTCCTCTGGTCAGATATGGGAGGGAGGTCCTCTCCGTACGCCATGTAGTTCGCTAGCCTCTCCTTTTCCTTCTCAAGTGATTCTATATTGAAATAATTTTGTACATAATATATTCTTTTAGTATGAACCATTTTATACACAGGCAAACATGTAAGCTAGTATATGAATATAGTACAAACAATAAATAAAGTTCTTTAATTACCATTGTTACTATAGATTGTGGTGTCCAACGATACTCCTTTCTATTGACGATTGAGAATTTATGGGCAATTAAGCAAAGAAATTCAGTTTTAAAAAAACAAATATTAGCCACAATGATTACCAGCTGGTGAATGATTTATCAGCTTGCTGTAAACTAGTTGATATAAGCAAAAGTTTGTATTGTTTGTATTTACTAATAAATGTTTTATTGTTTGGAATATAGGACCAGTGTGTGTGTCACAAGAGCTAATGACTATTGAACTCACTAGTAGCGCAGCCCAAGTACTGATCTCTCTCGTAGGCACCAGAATCCTCGATCTGATCCTTGGTTCTGAGCCCCGTCATGGTCATGGGGTTGACCCGGGCGCTGGGCTGTGCGGGCTGAGGGGGCAGCGCTGGTTGGGCGCTAGTGGTTGGGCTACATTTCATGGGCAGGGTCCCTCCACCTGTAAAATAACAAAGGGATATATATATATAGCAGGGCCAGGGTTGGGAAAAGGCTCTTTTTTTTTTACGTACATGTACGTATACAATTGTTTTTATTTGTTAAATTTTTCCAAATGATCTGAATTATTACAAGGATACATATTTAGTTTGATAGAACTGATACGAAATGAAAATCTAACATGAAACAAATATTTTTAGCAATTGGGTAAATATTTCTTCTGGCACAAAAAACAGCAATAGTCCCCAGCAAATGTTTTTGAGAAGACAAATTCAAGCTCAACCATATAAGGTGGAGGCAGTACTTATTTCTCATTAATTTCTTCTATTTTGTTAATCTATTGAGTATTTCTTTTAAGAAACTGCATGTACATGTATGTCAATATACACCTTCGGAAATTGAAATAATTTGTGAAAGTGGGGAGCAAGAAGAAAAACCAAACTTACCTGAAAGAGTCTTCTGGAGCTGCCTTGTCTGAAAGTTGTTCAGTTTTGACTCCTTCATCATCACTTTGAATGAAAATTATGAATGAATTATGCAATGTTTGTAGGAAGATCATGGACAAGATTTACATCTTAAGTCTTGTTTGAATTAACTATAACAAAAACATTTCAATAATGTATTTATTTAACTAATAAACCAAGTAATGCAATGCCAATCCATGAGAATGACATTGACTATTGTCAATATTTGTGTTCATTAAAAACATTTTAATAATTATATACTATATACTAGTCTATATGCAGTCAGAAGTAAACCATTTTGTTTATCACCTTGACTTTTCAACCATCCAATTATAGGAAATTCATAAGGGAAATCAACGACAATATCTTTTGGCAAATTCAAAAAAAGTTCAGATTACATCATGATCATATTCATAGTCATATGATTTAGCTGACTAACACAAAATGTAGTAGGTGGGGCTTAATAAAAGTCAAATGCAGGCACTACATTACAATCAATTCTAAACTGTCACAACTTGTACAATAACTCGCAACATTCATCATCAATTTTCATTGTATCTCCTTATGGCATAGTTTACGAAGTCAATAATGCGTTGAGTGCCAAATGACAGGCGTAAACACGTCGTATTTTATTGGTTTTAATCTGTCAAAATAAAGAAAATGCGTTACATTTCCATGACAACCGCTCTCCTCAAAAAAATCATTGCCAGTTGTCATTAGAAAACATAGGTATTTAACAAATATTAGAATAAAAACAAACCTTTAAGCAACTCCTGGGTCTCCTTTGAATAGGACGGGGCCCTTGTGTCCCACATTCCTCCTGGTTTGTTGCGTTGTTTCGCAGACATTTTGTGTCACTTTCGGGAAGCTTCTGTCGATCCTAAAAATAAAATCTGCAAAATGAATGGAAAACTATGCAATACGCGAATACGCCACTCGCAGAGTACATTCGGCGTCTTTGTTGTTCATAACCCGCGGCACTAACCATATAAATAGCAGATTCAAGCATTTCCAGCGGGCAGGCGGGGCGCTAACCCTTTTGGGGCGGGGAAGGAGGAGGTCTTCTGGGGGTAACTTCACTTTTGTTACATGGCAAGACAAAATTTGCGTTATGACAATTCAATTTCAATTTTAATATTTTATATATTGGTCCAACTTAATGGGGGAAAATTGTCTTGGGTTCACAATATCACAAAGATTTTGAACATCAACATTTAAAAGCATTTACTAGAGTGGAGAGCGGGATACGGAAAAACAAGAATAGGGAAAGGGGAAAGTGCAAAAGGAGAGAAGATGAGAAAGAAAATAGAAGGGAAAAGGAGAAAGGCAATAGGAGAGGGGGATATATTAAGATATGAATGCTAGTAGAGTAATATACAAATTTGAAATCTTGTATGGCAAGAATATATGCCCCCCAAAAATCAGAAGCAAACTGCTGCATCAGGGCAAGGTAATACAATGTCTAAGTGTATTGCATCAACACATAATATTTGCAAGTCCTTTCAATTAATTTTTACTAGTAAAATTACCATTAAACATTTTATAATTTTGTATCATATTTTAGGCGCTATGATTAAACTTGCATTCATTCATCCTCATTATTATTAGTATTAAATGATTATGCAGTGTGGGTGACCAATTTAAGAATTAAAAAAACACGGTCAATATCGGTATCTATTAGTAATACTTATGAATAACTTGACCAAACAAATGAATTAATAATCCAGGGGGTGTATTCTGAAAACGATTTTCAGCTAAACTCTATTATTTCTACGTCACTATAGTTTTAGCCAATTTGTCAATTTGACAAACTAAGCGAGTGCACATAAAAAAAACTATCCCATTGATCTCTGAAAATAACATTGCATATAATCATGAAAATGATCTCCCTGTAGTTTTTGCATTTGCAGTATATTGTTGTATTATGCAAGTCAAGTTTCACTCTTCAATCAATCACTGATACTGTATATGAAACAAAAACAAAATTTACCTTTGAACCTTATATCTACATACTTATGTCTTATTTTTGGAAATGGTATTTTTGGAAATGGTATTTTTTGGAAATGTTCTATTATATCAATGTCAAGTAGCACATGCAGAGATATGAAACAATAATAGCAATTGCCATTTGGCCCTTATTTGAATAACGGAAGAGAGCGTTGTTATACATAGGTGTAATTTAATGGTATAAAGGTCAACCATGTTCTATTGTTAACCCCGCAAAGAGCATACTGATGGGAGGGAGGTCCGGACCGTCCGGGGGTTAAGAATTCCCATCCTCAGGAGACAAAATATCTCCCCCCGCCCCCCCCCCCCCCCCCCCCCTCCCCCTTTATTACCTATAAGAATCAAATTCAGTGTTTATGTTTGTTTTTTCTTATCATCTGACTTCAATTCAAAATTAGGGGACAGGGATCGAGATACCAGGGGCGTGCGTCTCCAACGTAACTGGGTTCACATTTTGGTGAGTGGACTTCACTTTCCAACAGCGCAAAAACATTTCACCACAAAGACCTAGAGCTCTTTGTGGCCTATCAACGGGCAACAGAAGTGAGAAACATCAAGGAAGGGGGGGGGGGGGGGCGGGGGTATGGGTGTGTATCATGTAGAGTTATATCTAGGTAACTCTATGGTGTGTGTACGGAGGCAATGATGGCCTCTTTCCCCTAACCTTTTTTGAAACATTACTTGATATTTATTAACCATAATTATCCATGTAGGTGAATAGCAACTCATATTCGAGTAAAACCATCACATTTGGGGGAGAACTTATTTTTTCTTTAAAAAATCAGCTTAATCTGCTGTAATTAGCTTCAGGAATTCGAATCGATCAGCCCCCTTTAAAAGTGTGCCCCTATGCTCTATCATAATGATTCTAAGTTTATATATGAAACGTCGCACACAGACAAGTGATTTTTCCAGTTTCTTGACAGAGATTTTAAGTTCAACTTAAATTTGATGATGATGCATCATCATCATCCTCACTTTCTTCGTCATCATCTTCATCGTCATCATCTTCATCATCTACATCACCATCATGATCATATATCCTCATCATCATCTTCATCGTCTTCATCATTATCAACTTCATCATGAATCATCAGCATCATTATGATCATCATCTTGGTCTTCATTAATGACGTCGTCATCATCCCCGGCCCCATCAACATATTAGTATCATCTCCCAATGATTCAATGCATGAACGATAAGATAGATGCACCGCGCACTCCATGGCTTCACACGTCACGCAGCTGATGCGATGATCGATACGCGAGCGATTTACGTGCATCCATCCCCTGATCCATCCATCTACATGCATCTGGAAATCTAACTCATTTCAGGTAAGCGCACATTTTTAGATTATATTTTGTTTGGTTATTTAACCATTATACTCGTAAGGATGAATTGAATGCATTTAATTTCTCAAAGAGCATCATGTTTTGTCAATGTCAGGCAGCACTGTCTCGTAGACGCGTATCAGATGTGGACGGAGGCGTAGCTCATTTGCATAGATGCTCTGTCACCAGGCCAGTCCCACATATACACTTAGGCGTTGGGTTTGTATTGAAATGTCTGAGCCGAGGCCCGATTGTTGTCTTTTGCATCTAAATTTCATCTACAGATATGTGTTCAATCAATTAACAGTTTGTATGTGTACTTTGGTTTCCGACTTGGGTTTCTAGTTGCAGTTCATTTATAATCTAATTTATGCAATTTTAATTGTTTGAATGTTATAATATTGTTAGATGTTCATTGCCATTGACATGACATTGTCATTGAATCACAATACAATTTATTTGATCTGAATCTTAATCTAAAGTTAATTGTTATGTTCATTTAATTTGCATAAATTTGCCCATATTATAAAAGTACAACTTTTACAAGTCAGTGAAAATGAATTATGGATGGCAGGCCTATAATTAATAAAGAATAACACATGATGATGATGACGATGAGAACTACGGCGTTCGGGGCTCGACCTTGAAGTGGATAGAGGACTTCCTCAAGGACCGCATCGAACAAGTCATCGTGGATGGCAAGTCCAGCAACACTGACAAAGTCACGTCTGGCGTGCCTCAAGGCAGTGTCCTCGGGCCTCTCCTCTTCCTGGTCTTCATTAATGACCTGCCTAAATGCGCGAAGCACTCAACACCTCGACTCTTCGCTGATGACTGCGCATTGTACAGACGAGTATCAACTGACAGGGACGCTGCACTACTGCAGGATGATCTGGAGTCTCTACAGAAGTGGGAACGGACATGGATGATGCAGTTCCATCCCTCGAAATGCCAAGTCATTCGCATCACTAAGAAAAGGCATCCCATCATTTTCCCCTACCAAGTACATGGAACCACCCTGGAAGTGGTGTCTTCTGCCAAGTATCTTGGTCTTTATGTTGATAGTCACCTAAACTTCAACCAACATGTCGACGTCATCACAAAGAAAGCTAACTCTACCAGAGCTTTTCTCCAGCGCAACTTTAGCAACTCCAACCGGAAGATCAAAGAGGCGACCTACAAGACATACGTGAGACCAATAACGGAGTATGCAGCCTCCGTATGGGACCCCCACACACAAAGAAACATAAGAAAAGTAGAGCAGGTGCAACGGAACAGCGCCAGGTTCGTCACGAGCACCTTCGACTGCAGAGCAAGTGTCACAGACCTTATGAACAGGCTCAAATGGCAATCCTTACAGAACAGGAGGCTACAGGGCCGACTAGCGATGCTCTACAAGATTCGATTTGGGCTAGTAGACGTACCCTGGAATGACCACCTTACCACACTAACAACAAGCACCAGAGGACATGGGAGTAGATTTTTCACTCCACAATGCAGCTCTCAAGTGTGCTCTTCATCCTTCTTCCCTCGCACTATCAAGGACTGGAACGCGTTAAAAATTGACCCAGCAGCCTTCCCTTCACTCGATGCATTCAGAGCAGCAGCAGTGAGGGCCGCCTGCATCTAAACGCCCAACCCCCCCCCCCCCCCCCCCACGTTGTTTGTGTTTTATTGTGCTGTCGCGTCTCTGTTTTTGTTTTTGTTTTGTTTATTTTGTTTGCGTTCACTGTACTATACTGTATGTGCACCACACGCAGTGCGTAATCTTCAGTCATGAAGTCTGCACTACCAAGGAAGAAGAAGAAGAAGAAGAAATTAGTTGTACTAACTATACTAGGTCGAGAATGTTGATTGGTAATTTGCATTTTAAAGGGACTTAGTAACATTGTCCAAATCCTCAAAATAAAATTTTAATTCTAGCGGTTCCCTCATACCTTAAAGGGAAAGTTGAGTTTTGGTAGAGAGGGCGCTAGACTGCTTAATTGGTTTGTGAGGTAATGAAAAACTGAGTGTAAAATTTGAAAGAGCATAATATTTAAACAATAAAATCATCTTTGTTTGATCAAAATCGGTTCAGAAACGGCTGAAATATCCATAAATATAACAATTTGTAATAAACCCGGGGCCCCGGGTTTATTAGAGAATTTTGAACCAGCCGTTAAAAATTCAAAAAAATGCTTCCTCTTTTCAAAAAATTACAAAATAGGTATTTAAATAGTTGTTGGTTATTTCTCTATCTAATCACTATTTCAACAAAGCATCACATGCACAATATTTTATTCAAAATGGTTGAAACCGATGAGTGTTTAGAGAGCGCCCTCTTACGTTTTAACGGCTCTTTTTGAATGATAACATGATCTTTACTACGTCATTTGTAATTTTGTGTTCCTTTCTAGTTATAACTATTAGTTTGTAATGTAATGATGCAGGTTTTGGTTACTAAAATTCAGTTTCACTAAAACTGTACGCTCCTTACCAGAACTCAACTATCCCTTTAATGTATTCGTATTAGCAATAAAATCATGGGACCGGTTTCGGTTTTTTCAAATTTCCCTTTCGTTACAAAGATATGTACGATCGAAGTATTCAGATAAGAAAAACTCCCCCGGAGTTTTGAAACCGGGTACAAAGTGAGTGCAGTGAGTTAGTGAATATCACTTTGCATTTTCGCTCATTACTTGGCCATGCAATGTCCATTTGACTTGACATTTTCACACAATACCCTGTGGACATATGAGATAACAACAATATACATTGCATCAACCCTTCATCACTTTTTGCACATGTAAACAAAGTTACTAGATCCCTTTAAAAAAAAGTATAATGAGAGAGGGAAATTTGTGACATCTATGTGCATTTGCATGTGCACGCTGTGGCCGTAGTACAAACTGTATGACCGGAAGATTGACAAATTACAGGTCTACATACACGACAGTACATTCTTGCCTCGATCATGATGATGGTGATAGTGTTGGTGATGGTGATGATGGCGATTTTGATCATGATGGTGATTTTGATCATGAAGGTGATTTTGATGATGATGATGAAATTGATGATGATTTTCTCTTTTCCCCTTTTAACCTCTAGCCTTTCCTGATGATGGTGATGATGATGATGATGATTGATGATGATGATGTAGAAGATGATGATGATAATAATGATGGTGTTGCCTCGTGTTGATGATAGTGTTGATGGTGATGATGATGATGATGATGATGATGATGATGATGATGATGATGATGATGATGATGATGATGATGATGATGATGATGATTTGATTTGAATTTATTTCCATATTTCACAAATAAATGTTGAACAAGTAATGATACAAACAAACAATACATTCATAAACGAAATACAATTAAATAAATAAATTGTAGACTAATATACAATAAAATATTACATAATCAACAATTTGTTTGTAATTAACATAACGTGAAATATGGGGGAACCAAAAAGAAGCAATGCTTGTAAAAACATTTGGTTCCCAGGGGTAATTGTGTCTAATCAATATTTAATCAAACAATATGTAATGAAAGAAAATGAACAAAGAAAGACAAAACAAAAAAAAAAGAATAAAAGAAAAAAGACGACAAGGTGCCATGCCAAACAACAATTTTTTGTTTTTTTGTTTTTTTTGTTTTTAGACCACTATAGAAAGAAATATTACAAGGGTATTACAATTGATCCAACCGAATAAGAAAACAACAATAAAAACTTACTTATGAAAGAACTAAACAGTAATTATTTCGAGTACTTGAGCAATAACAATAATTTTAATTTACGTTTAAATACACGGAGAGAGGGGCTTGTAGTAATTTCGTTTGGAAGATCATTCCAGAATTTTGGACCAGAAAATAAAATTGTTTTTTGGGCAAATAGTGTACGCGTTCGTGGCAAATGAAAGGAACCATTCTGCCGAGTGGGGTAAGTATGAAAATAATTATTCTTTTTAAATATTATCATAAAACTTTCAGGAAGTTCATTATTGGACAATTTATACATAAATATCCCAATATTATACAAATATAAGTCAGTTAATTTTAATACTCTATTTGAATAAAATAATTCTGTTGTGTGGGCATAGAAACCTGTTTTATTAACAATTCTAATGGCTCGCTTTTGTATTTTAACTAGTTTATCAAGTAAAAATAATGAACTATTGCCCCATGCTAAAATTCCATAATATATGTATGATAATATCAATGTTCCAAAGAGGGTATGTAAAACAGTAGTAGGAAAAAAACTCCTTAACCTATATAAAATTCCAGTATTTCTGGAAATTAAATTACTTAAATAATTAATATGTGATTTCCAAGATAAATCACTATCAATATATAAGCCTAGGAACTTAATAGTATTCACTTGTTGTAAATGAATATTGTTTATTAAAATATGTCCAGGTAGTGAATTTATCGTGTTACTAAAAACCATATATTGTGTTTTAACAATATTTAATGACAAGTTATTTAAATGAATCCATTTCTGAACAAATTTCATTTCATTATTAACTATATTCAATAAGGCCTCTGGATCACGATGTGAATAAAAAAGGTTAGAATCGTCTGCAAAAAGTATAAAAGATAGTATTTGAGAAGCATTTGGAAAGTCATTCATGTATACAATAAAAAGAAGAGGGCCAAGGAGTGACCCCTGGGGTACTCCACAAGAGACAAATCTGTGACTTGACTCGTGTCCATTCACAACAACAAATTGTTTTCTATTTTCTAAATAACTCCTGAACCAGTCCAACGTGTGCCCACGTATTCCATAATGATTTAACTTATATAATAATATATTATGATCTATTGTGTCGAAGGCCTTGGATAGGTCCAAAAATATTCCAACTGTATGTAATTGATCATCAATAGCATTTGCAATCATCATGATGATGATGATGATGATGATGATGATAATGATGCTGATGTAGAAGATGATGATGATGGTGTTGGTAATGGTGATGATGATGTTGATGGTGACTGGACAACAAAGTGAAAATGGGTTACAAAAAAAAAAATAGAGAGAGAAAACTGAAAAAGATGAAAGTTTAGACTCTCTGAAATAAATATGTCTACATGATCTGTCTCTGTTGATTCTTGAGAATGATCAATTTGATGCATTTATATATAATCTTTTCTCCAAACTGCTCTCTTTCTAGTGGATGTGCTTCACATGTGAGGAAACATGGTGATGGAAAAGTTCAGCTTCGGAGTTGATCCGATTACTTGCCATGCCTGGAACAAGGATCGCACACGTAAGTTAAGCGGTATAGGCCCACTGAGCTGAACAGAGAAATCAGAATTGAATACTGTACTAGGCATTCTGTGTAGTCATACTAAGAGTGGACATGCTCCATTGATAAATTTCTGCCGAAGTGGAATCTTGAAGCTAGGTAGTCAATTCAGTGAATTCACCTTCATTGTCTGAACAGCTTCTTCTTTTTTTTTTAGTGCTGTGGTTAGACCACAATTTGACATGCATCTTTGGCAGTTTGGGGGCAGGCAACTGTAATGGATGAGAAAATATATAATCAAGTACCAAGCCATATTATATGAGTTGTTTTTAATACAGTATTTAAAACAAGTATTACAAATTTAAGCATTTGTACATGAGTTATATAATTATATATATGTAAATGGTTTGTTGATTATTTAGTTAAATGTGTATTATACTTATTCTGAGATTATTCTTCAACATTTGGTGATTTGTGTTTTTATTATTTTATCCTAATTTACAGAGGTTGCCATCTCATCAAACAACTCTTTAGTAGATATCTATGTGAGGATAGGAGATGAATGGGAGAAAAGACACACTTTGAATGAGGTAATGTAACATATTCCTAAAAAAATAATTTTAATGTTATTTAGAGGTCAAGTAAATATGAACTTATTTTTTTGTAGAAGATGAATTACTTTAATCTAAATTTATTGATTATTTGTTTTTAGGTTGTTATTAAAAAAGTGAAAATTGAATAAAATCTTATGAATCTGAATATGAAAATACTTTTGTGACAATAGTCGGCAACCAAGCATTTTCATATGAATTCAGCGATTTTTTCCTTTGTTATAACAAAAATTAAATGAAACAAATCTTATGAATCTTAATGTGAAAATTATCATTATTTTAAACAAATTGTAATATTTGCTTAATTTTTTAATTAGACCACTTTCAGTAGAGGTAACCTTACATAGCACTTTATTGTCATTTTTTAAAAGGTTAATCCTCAAATTATTTATGTCTCTGTTTCTTTAATTACAGCATACACAGCGAGTAACAAGCATTGACTGGGCCCCACAAAGCAACAAGATTGTGTCCTGCGGATCAGTATGTTACATGACTTTACTATTTTTCATTCACTGTATTTACTCCCATAACAGAAAACCTAATTTAATTGAAGAAGAAAAAAATAGTAAAAATGGTCCCTTGTAGACAGACATGGGTTTCTGCAAGAATCTTACTTAGGATTAAGTGAGGCAGATTAATCATCATCAACAGAAGAAGATAGTTTGATAAAAACAATAACAAGTGGAAAAACTTCCTTAATTGGCAAAAAAGGAGGAAATTATCCCTCTGTTGTATTATTACAAAACTCATGTTATGAAACTTTCACACATCATTCAAAAGAATCTTACGATAAAAATGCTTGAAGTCTCAAATATCACTTTTTTTTAAATCTTAAATGATTCCTTTACTTTGTGGGTAAAATCAATCTGTTTGGTATATTTTCATACAAATTGTAAGGATCCCAATGCCTATCACGTGTGGAGCTTGACTGTTCGCCTGGAGTAGAAGCCACACCATTCTGTGCATCAATAGAGCTGCCCAAAATATAGGCAAATGAATTAGCACTTAAATATGCATGTTTCTCAAGACCATTTCACCCATCTATTTCATTCATCATTAAAATAAAAACTTATTGTATAATTTGTTTTCAGGATCGCAATGCCTATGTGTGGAGCTTAAATGGGAATGGTGAATGGAAACCCTCCCTGGTGATCCTACGCATCAACAGAGCTGCCACTTGTGTCCGCTGGTCTCCATTAGGTAAGAATAGACTTTGAAGAGAAGCTATGGTACATTTTGGCAAGTTTCAATGCTTTCAGATGAGATTCAAAGTAAAACAAAACTAATAATGCCCTTTATTTATGTAATTCAAGGCATTTCATCTGCCGTGTTGCTCTCGACCTAGGGGTGTGAATGGGTTCCTTGTCATATATGTTTATAGAACTATTATAGTGCTGTAGTATTTCTTCTCTCTAGTATCCTCCCCAGGGAGTCGATATGGTGCTCTGAATAATGTGTGAATATTATCTCTTAATTGCAATCCCCATAGAGTTAATACAGGGCCAACCAGGTTCCTGTAGGCAATGGGTTAAATAGAGTGAACACTTTCATATTCTTGGTACTAATGTATTAAGGTACATCACTACATGTATGTTTTGAATTCGACACTTATTTCAGATTTTCACATTTTATTTTCACAAAACAGAAAACAAATTTGCTGTTGGCAGTGGGGCGAGACTCGTATCCGTCTGCTACTTCGATCAAGATCACGACTGGTAAGCACATTTTTGTTTGTACTTGGAGTTGGATATCAAATAAGCTCCTAAATACTCTGATATAAACTTACCTTTTTTATGCTCAAGAATATCATGACTTATTTCAGACCTTGAGGTCAGACATTTTGAAGGGTATGACCTCACCTTGGGCCTGATTTCAATATGCCCCACACAATTATTGACTATGAAGTATCAACGTGTAATATAATGGATATGTGCTACTTTGATGTACCTTTGATTTTTAGCTCATCCGGCCCGAAGGGCCCGATGAGCTTATGCCATGCCGTGGCGTCCGTCGTCCGTCCGTCCTTCCGTCCTTCCGTCCTTCCGTCCGTCCGTCCGTCCGTCCGTCCACAGTTTTCAAAATGCTTCTTCTTCGTTATTTTTCAACCGATTTTGATTCTGATTGTTTCATAAGATAGGGCTAGGAGGGGGATTTAAAACTTCTACACAGAATCGTGAAATTCATTATATATGCTAATTTATGCAAATTTATTCGAAATCACAAAAAATGCTTCTTCTCCTTCATTTCTTGACCGATTTTGATTTGGTTTGCTCTATCTGGTAGAGCTAACTTTGGTACACTAAACTTCTACACAGAATTTAGAAATTTTTCTCCATTAATTAATTATGGTAATTTATGCAAATTTATTCCAAAAATCACAAAAAATGCTTCTTCTCCTTCATTTCTCGACCGATTTTGATTTGGTTTGCTTTATCTGATAGAGCTAACTTTGGTACACTAAACTTCTACACAGAATTTTGAAATTTTTCTCCATTAATTAATTATGGTAATTTTTCATTTATTTATTTATTTATTTATTTATTTATTTATTTATTTATTTTTATTATTTATTTATTTTATTTTATTTATTTATTTTTTTTTTTTTATTTAAATTTTTTTTTTTTTAAATTTATTTTTATTTATTTAAACAAAATTTTTTTTTTTTTATTTTGTACCACATGAAATTTGCGATATTTGATGTTGCGAGATGCCGGATGAGCGCTACGTCATTGACGTTCTGGTTATAAATTGTTAAATTAAAATCTTAATGTATGTTTTTTTTTTCTTTGCACTCTTGTCTATGGAAAAATATTCAAATGCAGTTGTTATATTTACCATGGACCTAGGCTTGCAATATAACTTCTTATAACAAATAAAGATGAACAATTATATTTTATTTTGTTTTCTCCACCATTAGGTGGGTGAGTAAACACATCAAGAAGCCCATCCGCTCAACGGTCACCACCCTGGACTGGCATCCCAACAATATCCTGCTTGCCTGCGGGTCAACAGACTTCAAAGTCAGGTATTAAAACCCGTTTTGATAGGATAATTTGATTTTGTTGCATAACAACCTTTGTCATTTATAATATATCCTGATCTGACCTGGTATTATTATTACTAAGCAGGCTAAATAGAAAACGGATCCTTTGTCATTCTTTAAATTTCAGGGTTTGCCGTTTGTTTGTTTTTCTATCTTCCCTCAAATTGAAGTGGTCAATTTGATTTGCACAGCCTGTTTTTTTTTTTGGGGGGGGGGGGGGGGGAATGAACCAAAATATAGTGGTAATTACTATCCTTCTGATAAAAGTTTGAAGTTGTTTTTTCCTATTATTTTTGTTAACCTTTTTTTGACCTCACAGAGTGTTTTCTGCATGGGTGAAAGAGACTGAACCAAAGCCCAGTGGTAATACATGGGGTTCTAAGCTGCCCTTTGGTATCTGTCTCAAGGAATTAGGTGGATCTGGTGAGTAATAATAATAGTAATAATAATCCTTTCTTATAAAGCGCAATCTTACAAAGTCTCAGTAGATATATACATGAAAAAGAGAGAGAAATAGTATTCTATCATACCTCAAACAATAGACCAATCCAGTTTTAAGAATGCTGATATTTTAGTACAAGCACACTGATATGAAGTGTATAAACATTTCCCGTAGTTTAGGAGGCATTATTGCTAAAATGGGTGGAAACTTATTTGAATCCGCTTTTGCTTTACTGCTTGATTGGCTCCAGTTATAAGATCACCATCCGAGAGTATATAAGCCTGCTGAACGGACATGTACTAACCGTCTGCTTTAATAGTGTTTAGGAGACAATGATATGCCCAACATGCTGCGAAATGGATAAATCTTACTCAAATAATTTGTTGTTGCTCTCTTTTGTATGGCCCCAGTTATGGCTGACTTTAGCTTAAAGTGTTCTTGAAAGCGGATTGGTCTTTAACTTAAAGAAATTTGAGAACTGCCAACCTTGTTAGTAGCCTACTGAAGAAAGCTTTAAGACAGCAGTTCATCAACATATTATTGATGCATTACATCCTCCAGCATTGCTATAAATGATTGGGCAAAATAAATATGATTTCAACAACTATCAACAACTAGTGGCCCTGAGCCAGAAGGCTATTGCCAATCTCGAGCCCTGCACCTATATACTAGTATTAGCATAATGTTTATCATTAATGTTTTAATATCATTGTTATTTAATAATCATTATTATAATACTGACAACATTACAAATGATTCTTGATTTTATTCTCAATATGTGTTCTTGTCCAGGTGGGTGGGTCCATGGAGTGTCATTCGATGCCAGTGGCAACCGCCTTGCCTGGGTGAGCCACAACAGTACCATCAGCGTCGTTAACGCCAGTCAGAATTTCTACGTCGGTCAGACTAAACTCAAGACGCTTCCTTGCACCACTCTACAATGGGTGGGACCATACAACATTGTTGCAGGGGTAAGGTTCTCATAAATATAAACTCTCTGCTATGATTTTAGTGGAAAATGAGGTTGAGGGGGTGGTGTCCATTTCTATGGCTGATAGTAATGTTGGCATTGTCAACAGTATTTCCCCGTCGGTCAAACCAAATTCAAGACGCTTCTTTGCACCACTCTACAATGGGTGGGGCCATACATTATGGTTGCAGGGGTAGGATTCTTATTTTAAAAACTCATTGATGTAATTTAGTGGAAAGGACAAATTTTTGTTATGCTAACTAAAATATTCACCTTCGTCATCTTCATCAACATCACCGTCATCACCACCTTTCATCTTCATCTTTATCTATGTCAACTGCATCATCATCATTGTCATCATAAACGTCAACATCATCATCATCATCATCACCATCACTGACAGAATCACCATCGCCATCACTATCACCGTCATCATCTTCGTCATCATCAATATATTCAATAGTATTATTATCTTGCTTATCCCTCAGGGCCACGACTGCGAGTTGTTTCGTTTCCGAGTCGATGACAGTGCAAACGTGATTGTCGAGGGACAGGTGGGGATTCTGCAGGAGATTGGTGAAGCCAAAATCAGGTGAGTGACGGTTCAAGCTCGATCGTTTCAAATTCAAATTCAATTTATTTGGCAAATAAAAAAAATACAAAATTAAACAATCAAATGTACACTTTATAAATAATAGCCAGTTTTGGCATTTGGCCCTCTCTGATATTTTGCTTGAGAAATTGGTGGAGATTCTGTAAAACATGACACAATATGTGCCGACTTGCATTGCACCCTGTGTCCAGGGTAATAATAGTGTAAAGCACTTACAGGTGATATTGTAAGGTGCTATATAAATGGAACTTCTTTATTATTATTACATTTTGTCCACAGTTTCATTACTGTAGTGACATAGTTAGTTTAATCCTTGACCCTTGATTATTCTCTTACGATTTGTTTGCTACAGTGCCATATCCATGTTCCACAGCATGGACAAGAGAGCCACAACAGAGGATGACTCTGAGAAGACTTCAGTCTATAACTGAAGTCGGTTTGACCTTTTACCTTTGACCCTTGACCCTTATTTGTATGATATGTTTGTTACAGTGCCATGTCCATGTCCCAGAGTTTGGACAGAGAGCCACAACAGAGGATAACTCCAAGAAGACTTATGTCTGAAGTCAATTTGACCTGTGACCTTTGACCCTTATTTTATGATTTGTTTGTAACAGTGTCATGTCCATGTTCCAGAGTTTGGACAAGAGAGCCACAACAGAGGATGACTCCAAGAAGACTTCAGTCTATAACTGAAGTCAGTTTGACCTTTTACCCTTGACCCTTGACCCTTATTTTATGATTTGTTTGTTACAGTGCCATGTCCATGTTCCAGAGTTTGGACTAGAGAGCAAAAACAGAGTATGACTCCAAGAAGACTTCAGTCTATAACTGAAGTCAATTTGACCTGTGACCCTTGACCCTTATTTTATGATTTGTTTGTTACAGTGCCATGTCCATGTTCCAGAGTTTGGACAAGAGATTCACAACAGAGGATGACTGAGAAGACTTCTGTCTATAACTGAAGTCAATTTGACCTGTGACCTTTGACCCTTGACCCTTATTGTATGATTTGTTTGTTACAGTGCCATGTCCATGTTCCAGAGTTTGGACTAGAGAGCAAAAACAGAGTATGACTCCAAGAAGACTTCAGTCTATAACTGAAGTCAATTTGACCTGTGACCCTTGACCCTTATTTTATGATTTGTTTGTAACAGTGTCATGTCCATGTTCCAGAGTTTGGACTAGAGAGCAAAAACAGAGTATGACTCCAAGAAGACTTCAGTCTATAACTGAAGTCAATTTGACCTGTGACCCTTGACCCTTATTTTATGATTTGTTTGTTACAGTGCCATGTCCATGTTCCAGAGTTTGGACAAGAGAGTCACAACAGAGGATGACTCCAAGAAGACTTCCATCTATAACTGAAGTCAGTTTGACCTGTGACCCTTGACCCTTATTTTATGATTTATTTGTTACAGTGCCATGTCCATGTTCCAGAGTTTGGACAAGAGATTCACAACAGAGGATGACTGAGAAGACCTCTGTCTATAACTGAAGTCAATTTGACCTGTGACCTTTGACCATTGACCCTTATTTTATGATTTGTTTGTTACAGTGCCATGTCCATGTTCCAGAGTTTGGACTAGAGAGCAAAAACAGAGTATGACTCCAAGAAGACTTCAGTCTATAACTGAAGTCAATTTGACCTGTGACCCTTGACCCTTATTTTATGATTTGTTTGTAACAGTGTCATGTCCATGTTCCAGAGTTTGGACTAGAGAGCAAAAACAGAGTATGACTCCAAGAAGACTTCAGTCTATAACTGAAGTCAATTTGACCTGTGACCCTTGACCCTTATTTTATGATTTGTTTGTAACAGTGTCATGTCCATGTTCCAGAGTTTGGACTAGAGAGCAAAAACAGAGTATGACTCCAAGAAGACTTCAGTCTATAACTGAAGTCAATTTGACCTGTGACCCTTGACCCTTATTTTATGATTTGTTTGTAACAGTGTCATGTCCATGTTCCAGAGTTTGGACTAGAGAGCAAAAACAGAGTATGACTCCAAGAAGACTTCAGTCTATAACTGAAGTCAATTTGACCTGTGACCCTTGACCCTTATTTTATGATTTGTTTATTACAGTGCCATGTCCATGTTCCAGAGTTTGGACAAGAGAATCACAACAGAGGATGACTCCAAGAAGACTTCCATCTATAACTGAAGTCAGT
The DNA here is from genome assembly GCA_037951105.1 of Echinarachnius parma. Taxonomy (NCBI): domain Eukaryota; kingdom Metazoa; phylum Echinodermata; class Echinoidea; order Clypeasteroida; family Echinarachniidae; genus Echinarachnius; species Echinarachnius parma. The sequence goes on from JBAMJV010004038.1 coordinate 108,916, forward strand.
TTGACCTGTGACCCTTGACCCTTATTTTATGATTTATTTGTTACAGTGCCATGTCCATGTTCCAGAGTTTGGACAAGAGATTCACAACAGAGGATGACTGAGAAGACCTCTGTCTATAACTGAAGTCAATTTGACCTGTGACCTTTGACCCTTGACCCTTATTTTATGATTTGTTTGTTACAGTGCCATGTCCATGTTCCAGAGTTTGGACTAGAGAGCAAAAACAGAGTATGACTCCAAGAAGACTTCAGTCTATAACTGAAGTCAATTTGACCTGTGACCCTTGACCCTTATTTTATGATTTGTTTGTAACAGTGTCATGTCCATGTTCCAGAGTTTGGACTAGAGAGCAAAAACAGAGTATGACTCCAAGAAGACTTCAGTCTATAACTGAAGTCAATTTGACCTGTGACCCTTGACCCTTATTTTATGATTTATTTGTTACAGTGCCATGTCCATGTTCCAGAGTTTGGACAAGAGAGTCACAAAAGAGGATGACTGAGAAGACTTCTGTCTATAACTGAAGTCAATTTTACCTGTGACCTTTGACCCTTGACCCTTATTTTATGATTTGTTTGTTACAGTGCCATGTCCATGTTCCAGAGTTTGGACAAGAGAGCCACTACAGAGGATGACTCCAGGAAGACTTCTGTCCATCAGAATTCCATCAAGTAAGTCAGAGCCCAACATAACACTGGCCCCTTGGCGTAAGTCAAGTAAAATCATATTTTGGGCCAGCAATAATTCCTGAAAGCCTGGGGGGTGTTGCATATTAAAGAGTTGCAATTAATCGCAAAGTTGTGATGAATTGTTAAATTTACAGTTTTTTTATCAAAAATTTCATGTGGGTGTCATATTTAAAGGGTACCACCACCCAAAAATAATATTCTTATTAAAGAAAGGTAACATCTTTAGTATTCCATTCCATCAACAAGTTCACAAAAATATGTTTCCAGAAACAAAATATATAATTGGAAACGCATTACCATTCTAAAGCATGCGTTCATGTGGTCTGAATTGCGAAGACTGCGATGTGTGCGGTGAATTGCGATGTGCATGCAGAGCGAACGAATCGCCCGGGAATCTATTGTCTACAAACGTGCGCGTGAATATCATTGGCGCACTCGCAAATGGTTGGCCCGTATGGAACCAGGAAATAGCAGTGGTTCCGTAAGTGGTGGAAATTATTCGCTTTGTTTATGAATTACACAACCCTTTGTAAAATGTTGGGTATCTATTTGATATCACAATACGGTACCAAAACATATAATAATGTGTTGTTCTTTGCCTGGTGGTCCCCTTTAACCTCATCTATCTAGTGGAAACTTTTCAGACGATTTGTACATATTTATTGTTTATTATCATCTGATCTATGAGAGCAATAGTGACAAAGAACTTATTCCAGTTCCTTACCTTACAACCATGACAGGGAAGAGGAAGGCCTTCTACAAATTGTCATATGTTTTATTTTTATTTTTGAGCTCTCGTAATATTCATAGTATATTTAAGTATATTTATGCATGTAGTGTGATCTCTGTTGTAAAACCTATGAGATTGATGAAGCAATAATTTAATTTCCTTACATTACTATTCCATCACAGCCAGCTGACCATCTACGAAGGGCAGAGAGAGGCCGTTTACAAACTGTCCTCGGTCGGAGCCGACGGTCGGTTGGTCATCTGGAGCCAGGAGGCGCTGGAATCCTGTATAAGGGTGGAGGCTCCAGCCCCACCTTCTGAGGAGGATCAGGATCTGAATGAAATGGTCTTTTGATTGACTACACCCAAGGCACGCAGACCCGACTTAACCCGATTGGACTGTTGTTTTTTTCTTTGGTCGGTCAAGAGTTGAGCCAAATCAGTTGGAGCCGCTTTAACATATTGAATTGGAGTTGTGAGGCAAAGCTAACAGCCGATCTGACCGAAAATCCAGTCCGCTGGCTCTGTGAGCGTTTGGCTTAATGTGATAGACAGGGCTGGAAACTAATCTTGCTGTTTGTCAGCTGCCAGTATAATTCTACTTTGAGCCAGTTGAGATTTATTTAGCAATGATTTATTTTCAAACATTTTGTCTATAAAAGGACATGGTCACATTGTCAGATTAAAGATATGTTTATTGAATAATTGACGTAATCATGTGATAAATAGAATAATGAGAAGTCCATGATCTTATAATAAACATACTTTATGACTAACCATAACCAAATTCGTAGCCAAATTACTTCAGTTATTGATGAAATTTTGAGGACTGGTGGACCTGTTTTGTCCTTCAAATAATGTATGGTGCATTTCTTCAAGGAAATTAAAGAGAATTATCTATGTTACAAGTTTTATATTGTACTTATGGTACTTGAACATGTAGTACTCCAAATTGTATATGTATCATTCTATAACTCGTATTCGTGGTACTTTAAAATGGAAGTACTCCTGATTTTCCACTTTATTCTTAGCATTTTCCTTACCTATAATTTTTTGTAGCAATTTCCTCTCGTATTCAACTAGTAATTTTCCCCACCTTTGTATATGGTGCTGCAGTGGCGATTTATTTTAATATAGCTTGATACTAATTTGTGTTTTTAGTTTACAGCTAGCAGGTAGTTTAGAAATAGCTATAAATATTTATTGCTATATTTTGTGAAGTGTGCTAAATTATTCTTTAATAGGACGTGAATAAAGTTGTATTGCTCATTGCTCCAAGTGTTTTTGCAATATTCCCATGTGCGTGTAATACTGGGTCATCATCAGTATACCAGAATACTGCCTATTGTCTTCCCCTTGCCTGTATTTAAACAAAAATGTTAAAGTATTCAAAACTTATGAACAAACATGCTGAGTTAATGTGATAATAAAAAGTTGATGTATATTCTCACTCATCCATTCGAAATAGATATCAAAGTTTATGAATCAAAATTCTGGACATACTTGTGTAAGTTGCAATGTTACAATAGTTATAAGAATCATACATCAATTTCAGTGGATTATCGTTAATCCTTTGGATCGGTGAATGTACTTTGTTAAAACAAAATTTCCTATAAAAGCATCGTTAAACTATGGATTTTTAGCTGTTGGGACTACATGCACAGTGATTACTTTGCAGTGATTACTTTGTTTATAACAAAATGCTGTTATTCGGTTTGCTTTATAACAAGTCTGTATGATGTGTAATAACAAAGCTGTGTGATGCTAACATTCTTGCCAGATGAAAATGTCTGAAGTTAGTAGTTAATACCAGTTTCAAATGTATCTAATATGATATGTATCTATTGGAAAAATGTTGTAAAGTGCTTCAGCGATTATGACGTTTCATATTTGATTATTATATAAAGACAAAGCTCCCTATTTATAAGGCTTTCTTAAAGTTAAAATAACATATATATTTAAAGTTAAAATAAAATATATTTTAAGAAATGAAAGTAAGAGAAGACAAGTTCAATTGGGCATTACAGGAAACTTACTGAAATACAAAGCGGCCTAAATTATGCATCATCTCTAATAAATTTAATAGCTTAAATATGAACATTGTAACCAAAAGAATATTTTACCTATTTTGCCTTTTAACTCAGCTGCATGAACAAAGAAGTACTTGCCAAACTATTTATAAAATGTACTAACTTATCATGATTTGTGTTTGATGTACTTGTATTCACATTATTCATAATATCCAAAGCTTAACTTATTTTTACTATGATATTATAAAGTGTACAGAGAATAGAGTAGTTTCCAGTTATTTATTTTACTTAAATGATAAATTGTATAAATTATACTTAAAACTTTTAATATGGCATGCTTTAAGGGCCCTGTCAAGGTCTCTCCAATACTGTCAGAATTTCACTGTAGGTAGATTAGGTTACAAACTCAATCTTCAACTTGTGCACACGACGTGGCAAGATTGGAGGAAAATGTGGCTTCTAATTGTGAGGTCCCAAGTTCAAAACCAGTGTACCGTTATATGCACATCACTTTTGTCCATTGGCAGGGCAATTTATCTACATAATATGGTGCTCTGTACCCGAGTGTGTAAATGGGTACTCTGTAGGAATGGAGGGTGTTTGTAAAGCAGATGGGCGTGCACCTTTAATAGGTAAAATGGCTAGGATACTCCCCAAGGAGTTCAAAATGTGCACCTGAAATGCTGGTTTATTGTGTGTGTGTGTGTGTGTGTGTGTGTGTGTATCCAATGACCAAGGTAATAACATTGTAAAGCACTTTATAGATGATAACCAATCGTATTAAAATCAAAGCGATTTATTGTAAGTCATTATGAACTAATTTTTCAGACATTGATATTCAACCACTCTCCTTTTTTTCACAAGCATCTAAAAAGAGCATCTTGTGATGGGGAAAGTAAAACAACATACAGAAATTGCCGGTATTTCACAAAGTTAATTTTATCCTGTAGGACTAAAAGGAAATTAAAGGTTTTCATGAATTACATGAATGAGCTACAGATTGGTTTACAGATTATATTGTGAAAACAAATGAGATGAAATTGTTTTTACTGACTAAAATTGGAAGTATGTGTATTAACTTTTTGTGTACAAAGTGAACAAGTATGATGCGGTGTCCGAATATGGCCCTCCTAATGTTTAACAACCGATATCTGAAAAAATATCTTTGAAGAGGCCACAAAATTTGTCAAGAATGAACTTCAAATGAAGATGAAGACAATGCCATACCTTATTTGCCGACTGCGATCGTAATTGTCCCGTAATGGCGATTTGCATTTCACTCCGCAAAAAAATCACATTGAAAGAGGGTGCCGTAATATGGCCCCCCTATTTACATGATTTCAAAGGTCCGTTTTCTTGATAAATGATCAACCTTTTCCAATAAAAGTGCCATCAAAGTGTTCTTAAAATCTTCAAGATTACATTTATCCACAAAATATTTGTATAAACTTGACAAATCTGCCGAATCTGAGCAGATTCTGAAACGATGTCATTTATCCCTGTGCAAACAAATTTCCTATTCATTTGTACACACTTGACTTTTAGCGCGCAGAAGATGGTTTTTGATTGCGCGATGAGTCTTATTGCGCTTAACCCACAAAGGAAATAGATAAGCAAAAGAAGTTCACTGCGCGGAATTATCTGTGTTAATGCGCTTAATCAGCTGATAAACAGGGGGGTCATATTACAGCACGGGCCATATTTGGTAGCCTGAATATACAGCAAATTTAGAAAGAAGTCATTTCTCCATAAAGTGCAAACGGACGTGAAATTCTAATTTCTTGACCGAGTGTGCTCAGATTTTCACAAATGGTTCATCTTATTCTTTCCATTTATTGAAAACAATGTTCCTTTTTCCTAAAGGTCACATGATCCGATTTTACAATCAATATCATCTCTTTCTGCAATGGGGCCCAGGACTGGTCCTCTATGAATAATATACAGTTGTTAACTGGTGGTGGAGGGAAAAGCACGGAATGTTCCACTCCCAAGGGATTTTAAATGCTATTGAGGGAACATTCCATGATTTTCCCGACAGCAAAGTTAACAACTGTTTTATCATCTGAATTGCCATGTAACAGTGCCATGTAACATCCAAAAATGTTACATGGCAGCTGATGTACTGTATTTACTAAGTCAGGTGATAATGCATGTTATACCAAAATCAAATCGTCTTGAATGGATTAGAGAAACTAAGAAAGAGACCAAATGTGTTATAGGTAGTCATTACTCTCATGTACTCGTGTCTCATGCATTCATACAATAGTATCTTCCCCTTTACTGATGTATGTTGCATGCAAAATTGCTGAACTAACAATAAAATTGGATGAAATAAGCAGGATTTGCCCATTTTGTTCTTCTATTAGTATTAAGATTGTAATTGATATAAAAATTCATCACTAACATATATGATATAGACGTTTATGGTTTTCTTGTTTTTTGTTTGATAGTGTTGCTTAACACTTTTAATTCTTGTCAGATATGGTGACTACACACATACCAACTTTAATACATACAACTGATGATAATACTACAGTGAAACCTCATTATATAACAAGCACTTTGGGTCCATTGAATTTACCTTGTTATATTAGACATCTCATATCAGGGCTTAAAAACAAAAGAAATTGAAACTGGACCTGTGAAATTACCTCGTTATAACTTGTTATGAAGATGTTCCACTGTACATAACAGTCTTCAGAATCTTAAAAGAAGAAAACCTAAACTCATTTTCTATTTCATCTCTCTTTTTATTCAAATATGCTTGGTAAAACACAACATAGTGAAAGTGATAGAAACATTTACATTAAAAAAACACAACAAGAAACATTTAATACAAAATATGCGTAGAACTTTGTGGAACTACAACAATAACAAAGTGTATATAAATATGTTCTTGGCACCCAAACATTTGTTTTATTATCAAGTTCAATTAAATGTAACACCAAATACTTATTGCTATTAAAGTTAAAAAGCTGACATGACCATGCATTTCAAGTAAATACACATGAACACTGATCATTATGTATTATAAATCAATGTTTGGAATCAGTAAAATGCACATGTCCATGTCACACCTACATGTACCAAAAAGTCTTGCCATAAAAATCATGTATAAATGCCATTTTTTGTATTTAAAAAATGCTGTGGAACATTGCCTTTCCGTGGCTATTTTGTTGCAATTGCGGCATCTACATGACTAATTCATCTAAATTAATATTATGTGCGTCTCAAGGCAACGTTTATGAGGTCAGTGTGAATGTGACATTACAAGCCATTGACAAAAAAAACGATATGTATGTATGTCACCTTATGAAATATAAATTATAATAACACTAAACATAAGTAACATTACAATGAATCTTTAAAAATATTCAACACATGAGTAGTTATACTTTGGTTTATTTTGATAAATTGGTCTTATATATGTATACAATGAATGTATACATTCATGGATAAATCCTCGCGATAATAGTTGACAATCATACTGACTTTTTAGCTGTAAGCCTGTAACCTTATGACATTCATTGCCCCACATGATTACATTTCAAAAACTGATTTGTTGTGATACTTTCAAAATGTGTATTTATTTTTTAACTGATTCATGTTTTTATCTAAAAAGATAGGAGAAAATTCTTTAACTTCTGCACATACAATGTATGTAACTGTCTTCAGAATACAAACAAAACTTACCACAGACTGTCAGTTGCCATGAAATAAGTGAATATGCCCAGGATTAACGCATCATTTTGTTGAAATTATGAGCATATTATAGTCATCAAAACATTCTCAAAACTTTTCAAATTTAAGTGATCGTGATGCATGATTTGTGTGCATCATATTAATTTTCTAGAGGAAGTCAAGAGGAAAATTAAGGTGTGAAACATGGACACATTTGAACAACTTCCAAAAATATGAAAATACAGTCGGTGTAGACTCGTTATAAAGACTTCAGATATAACAAAGCCCTCTCATAACAAGGTGACTTTAATGGTCTTTATATTCATTTTGTTTTCACAATGAAACAACAAGGTAATTTTCATAGTTCAAGAACCTCATTATACAGGGTGGCCCCCAAAAAACGGAACAGGGTACTTCCCAAAATAAAGTAACAAAATGATTATGTCCATCGGATAGGGTGTCTTTTCCAATGAAAAACGATACCAAGAACAGTAATTTTGGTCGTGTAGTTTTTGTTTTAGGGCGCTGTGAGTGACACCATGTCAGGTTCTCATTTTTGTCAATTTTGACCAAGTGAGTGTCTGATAAATTGCACTTACTGCCCTTCATAGCATCGAACAACTAGTAAAATGCATGCCATTGTTAGTGCGCATTCAGCTGTGTGCAGAGAGAATGAGCAAAGTTATTCGATACTATGACAGGCAGTAAGTGTGATTTATCAGAGCTGACTTGGTTAAAATTGACAAAAATGGGAACCTCACATGGTGTCACTCACAGCGCCCTAAAACAAAAACTACACAACCAAAATGACTGTTCTTGGTATCGTTTTTCATTGGAATAGACATCCTACCGAAGGACAATCATTTTGTTACTATATTTTGGGAAGTGCCCCGTTCCATTTTTTTTGGGGGGGGGGGGCCACCCTGTATATAACAAGGTTCCACATTATCAGATATACAAGAGTCAACATGTCCAGTACGATCCTTTTATACTGTACTTTCTACAATAATGTATATTTCATTACCGGTAGTTGCTTTTTGTTAAACAGGCAAGTCAAATATATAAAAGAATTCACACATACTTTGCACCAATGACATTGTAGGTTTAAGTGTTTAAAGAAACAAAAATAAAACATATTACTTTTCACACACATAGAAACAGCTAGCAGAGGCCACTGATTTTGAGTGATTGTAAGACTTCAACTATATTCCTGACAATACATGATTTGATAGTATGAAATGTTCACAGAAACCACACAATTTTCCAGATTTCATTTACACACTAGAGCTAAAAATAAAAAACAATAATGAATATCTCGGGTAGTTGGGGTATATGTGTATCTATCATGAGTTGACTACCATGCATTGATTCATCTTCTTTTATGTTCCTAGGAAGATAATCAAATAATTAGTTTTCAGTCAAGTATTATGATCTTTTTGGTTTTGGGGCTAAGATTATTTGTATGCATGTCTCCAAAAACACAACAAAAGTATGAGAAGCTTGCTGTTTTTATTGTTATCATCTCGGTTAACACTCAAGAAAATATTTCAGAAAAAACCTGGCTTAAAGTAAGAAGCAGCGCATATATGCACTTTTATGCATGACAAAGTATTTTTAGCCCAATATTTGTCAAAATTTCATTGAAATGTGCTCTTGAGAATTCCATCTTTTCCTATGAAAATATGGTGGTATTGTGCTTTTCAGAGATGTTTGCTTCCAACAGAACTTCCCGTGACCAAATATTTGATTTAGTCATTTCGTTTCTTGTTTCTCGTGAAGTTTTTTGTGGTAGTTGAGTCCATTGAGTTGGATGAACCGCTTGTGACAAATGTCACATTCGTAAGGCTTATCGCCCGAGTGAATTTTTTCATGATTTCTCAGTGTCCTCAGATGAGCAAATGCCCTGCTACAAATCTTACAATTAAACGGCTTCTCCCTCGAGTGGACCCTTCTGTGCTCTATCAAGGAAGAGCTGTTCAGGTAACGTTTTCCACACGTCTCACATTCGTGCGGCCTTTCTCCATTATGCCAAGACATGTGCACTTTAAGGGTAGATTTTGTCCGAAACGATTTGGGACACAACTCGCACTGGAAGGATTTCTCTCCTGTGTGAACGGTGAGGTGGAACTGAAGCTGGCTGGGTTTGGCAAACGCGCTGCCGCACAAATCGCAGAGGTGCGGCTGTGGCCGTCGTCCTTCGTGCTTGAACACCACGTGTTCCTTCAACGTTGAAGGGTATTTGTAGCCTTTGCCACAGACAGGACAGAGGAATGGTCTTTCGTCGCTGTGCGCTGCCATGTGCTTTTTATGCATGTTAAGAAAGAGAAATGATCTTCCACAAATGGAGCATTCATATGGCTTTTTCATTTTCTGGCATGTGCAGTGTTTGCTTCCCTTCTTCCTTTTGGATAAATTGCCACATACATCACATGTCAGATCAGATTGCTTCTTGGCCTCTACATCACCTTGGGGATCCTTGTTTTCATTGTCAACTTCTTCAACTCTTTCATGATAGTGATAATCTAATTTTGCTTCTTTCATTGTGACACTTTGTTCTGTATCTCTAACATTCACTGAACAGTCTTCTTTCAAAATGCCACCTTGATCATGTGTTCCGTCATCAAAGGGTGTCGCTCTTTTCCGTTTGATGGCGACTGTCCGTCTCTCACTTGGAATGCACGATGAATCTCTTACACAGGTCTTTCCATTCATATTAGAGCCAGCAGCATTCAGTATCTTAGAATTATGGAGTCCCTCTTTCATCACATGTTCCTCTCTACCTGAATGCATGGATGAGGGTCGTGCCAATCGATCTTTGAGCCAGGGAGGACGAGAGAAGCCTTCGTTACAAACTTGACAATGAAACGTCCCCTCTCTCAAATGTCTCATCACATGCTCTCTAAGACTCTCTGCAGATTGGTTCTCTTTACCGTAGCTGTGTTGGGGCTTTACTTCTTGTTTGGTATGTTGTTGATACATAATTACTCTGTTCTCCTTAGCAACTGTCGCTCTTGGCTTCTGTTTAGGGAGTCCCATTTCACTGATGAGCCGACGCTCTTCCAACTCCTGAAGGATCCGTTCCATAGTTCTACTTCTGTTTAGTCGTTATTATAATCTGTTTCCTTTTCACGTCCTTACTTCTCAACCAAAGATTGACCAAAGATTAACTGCTCCTCTACCTTGCTTCTGAAGCACTGTCAACCTCACCAGATTTCCAGCCACATAGATAACGTCAAAAGTCAAGAGCCATTGCTTCCTCAATAGGTTTTGGTGCACCAAAGTTCCTCCTCAGTTGTCTAGTCTTAACAGATCAACCAAAGATTGACAATTGCTCTAATACCACACTTCTGATGCACTGTATACTTCTCCAGATTTCCATGCAGCCACATGGATCATCCCAAGAGTCAGTAGCCACTGCTTCCTCTTCCTTGCAAGAGCTTCTTGCGCACCAAACTTCCTCCTCAGTTGGCCAGTCCGATCTGATATCTATCCAAGAACTGCTGCTTCTCATCACACCTGCTGCAACAGATAGATAATCACTGACAGCTTTAACAACTAAGAATACTAACATTTTACATTGACATGTGTTTTGGATTTTGATTCTATTCTTTGTCTACAAGATCAATCAATACTGTCTTTCTAGAATTCATAAAAAAATAGGTAGTATCATTTGGATTCGTTTTAATTCCTCTTTCATTAGGAAGTAAATGTATAAGTCTGCAAGCACACTTTATAGTTTGACACTGGGAAAGCTCAAGAAAGTAATGTTACAAACATGCATTAAAAATAGGAATAGAATTTCCCCGCAAAGACTTAAATAGCACCCAAAAAAGAGAAATCCTTCAAAGGCAAAGCAGCAAACACAATGATATCAATACCAAACCAACACCTTGACATGTCTATTGAATAACATGTAAAGGATGAAAATCAGGGATAGCCATAAACAAAAAAGATAAGAAAGTTTGAAGCAGGTAATTCACGGCATCTCTAGATTTTGAAGAAAATACCCCAAAACATAAAAGAAAGTTTCACATTTGGCTGATCATCACAAAGCTGTTTCAAAATTAATACAGGTTTAGACTTAGATTAAGATTTAGACACTCTCTGTCTCTCTCTTAGTAGTGTTCTGTCCTGGCTGACAGGTAGTGATCATCCTGACGACGTACCACCTGACAATCTTCTGCAGTTCGATACAGGGATGATATCTGCTCACCAATGATTTTATGGGGTCGATCCAACAAGTTTTTGGCCTCCCTGGTCTATGCAATCCTTCAATCTTCCCTTGAAGGGTGACCTTCTCCAAGCAGTTACCTTGATGCCTTGCGATGTGACCAAGGTAGCCGAGAGACTGTCAATTGATTTTGTCCAGAAGTCTGGGGCCGGTTCCAATGTCTTGAAGGACACTCTCGTTAGTCTTTCTGGCAGTCCGGGTATCCTTAGCATGCTTCGCGGTCACTACTACTACTCAGCTGATGCACTCGAGATTGAGTTCAATTTGCAACACCATGAATCTTGTCTTGGTCAACAACCAGGTTTCATAACCATATGTGGCAATGGGGAAGACTAGCGACCAGACCAACCATGTTTTAGTATTTTGTGTAATTCCCCCATCTCTCCAGATCTTTGTTAGCTTCACCATTGTTGATCTTGCCACGGCTAGACATCTTCTCACATCCTCCTTACTGCCACCTTCCTGTGTAACCAATGCTCCAGGGAAAATTAACTGACTCACTTTTTGTTTATTTCCTGTCCATTGATTACCAGATTCTCTGTTGGCTGTTCCTCTGGAACTATCATCAGCTTAGTCTTGGCAAAATTCAGAAATAATCCCATAGCTCTTCCTTGAATTTTTGAAGCATTGTTGTTAGTTTATCCAAAGAGGTGGTTTAGGAGGGTTGTATCCTAATTGGCATATCTAAGGTTGTTAATTTGCCATTCTCCTAATAAATCTCCTCCATCTCACTTGTCTCATCGGCAAACTTACGCAAGTACTTCCCATGCACTCTAAGGTCATCTTTTATGAAGAAACTTTGTGATTCTTGTCGTTCACAATGAATTGCAGCACCCTTCACTAAATCACTGCTAAAGAGATTGCATCTTGTACGCGATTCCTGTTTCTACATGGAACTATTCTTGCTCGCTTGGTTCAATTTTGATCACTCGTTCTGTTGAAACACTTGCTCTGGCCTCTTCTGGGAAATGTTCTTCTGTAGAGGTTGGGTATTCCTCTTTGATGACCATTTCCAATACCTTGTGCTGAGGTATCCTCAATTCACGGATGGCCTCATCCTCCTCACACTCTTCAAGAATATCAACCTCATGACTAGTTGCATAAGGTTCGTCTAAAATGCTTTCTCTAGCCTCTCCTGGAAAATATTTCTCTGCATAGGTTGGGTATTCCTCTTTGATCACTGTTCCCAATACCTTGCGCCGAGGTATCCTCAATTCACGGATGGCCTCATCCTCCTCACACTCTTCAAGAATATCGCCCTCATGGCTAGTTGTGTCAGGTTCGTCTGGCTCTTCAAGAGTATCTACCTCGTAACTAGCTGTGTCAGATTCGTCTGACTCTTCAAGAATATCAACCTCGTGACTAGTTGTGCCAGGTGTGTCTGAACTACTACCTTCCCCAGGAGACTTCGCCTCCATATTTTGAACAAAGTATTTGGGCATCTTAGACTGCACCTGAACCTGTGTCACATTCAAGTTATCCCCGTCCCCATCTGGATGTGTGGAAGAATGTTTTGCCAAATGTTTCTTTAGTAAATAGGGCCAAATGAAGCCTTCGTTACAAACTGGACAAACATGCCTTTCATCTGTATGCACCTTCTCATGTTTTCTGAGGGAATTCATTCTGAAGAAACCTTTCCCACACTCTTTGCAAACATGTGGCTTTTCAGCATGATTTGGATCACGACGAACAATACGCTTCCTCCATAACACTTTGTCTATATCATCTACACTTGGATTTGATAAACCATGCATCTTTGCTAAGTGACTTTTGGCTGCGTCGAGCCTAACAAAACCTTTACCACAAATTTTACAGGACATTGTCTTTTCTCCTGTGTGAGCCAAAGAATGCCGTCTGAGGCAATTTTTGTTATTATAGCTTTTCCCACACTCTTTACAAAAATATGGTGGCCCATTTTGGTCATCTTTAACAACTGAAGGGTGCTCATTTAAGTGTTCTTTTAGTTGAGAGGGTTGAGAGAATTCCTTGTTGCAAACTCCACAATAATGGTACTGTCTCTTTGGGTACAATTTTGTGTGTGATATAATGTGCTCCTTTGAGTGTTCTTCTAGTAGGGAAGGCTCAAAGAAACCCTTGTTGCAAACTTGACAAAAATGTTGTCTCTCTCCTTTGTGTAGCCTCTTATGCTCTATGAGATCCTTTCTTATGAGGAAACCTTTCCCACACTCATCACAGATGTTCCTCTGGTCAAGTGTTCTTGAGACACCTACTCTTGTAAAACTTTTCCCAGAGTGTTCAATGTCGGGACTTTTGGTTTCCTGGTGATCCCCAAGAACATGGCTCTCGACAACATGCTTCTCTAGATCATTGAAAGAAAGATTGCATATGATACATCTTTCCATCCTCTTTGTGCTGGTTCTTTTTCCTTTCTCTTGTGGCATATTCAAAATATCACTGGAGGAACTCCCTGCATTCTTTGGTCCCTTTTCTTTGGTGTGATATTGTTTGGATTCCATCATGACCTCTTCTGGCATCATTGACACCAACTCTAATTCACATCATGGATGATTGTCTCGCACTCTCCATTCTCCTCAAGAATGCCTCACAAACTGTTACTTTCTTCCATCTTGCCATGTACTCACTTCTTCTCCCGTCATCCAGCCACAGAGATCTGCCAAAGGTATGCCGCCCTGTTCCCCACCTGTTATAAAAGATTGAAAAGCCACCAGGAGCTTTATCAGCATATTGCAGTCTATGATGATTTATTTAACAAAATGATAGGATATGTTTTTTTTTTTTTATTTAAACAGTTTCATTGTAAAATACTGGCACGTCCGGGGAAATAGGTACAATCATCTTTTCAGGGATTTTGTCAGAACTGCCTGTTTTATATTGATGCTTTCTCTATTGATTATACATCAAATTGATTCTGCATTATAAGTTCAAAGTAACTCTTCATAACTCCCTGAAAATGAGATTAAAAGATCTTTGACCCAGCTAAATACTGATAACTGATCAATAACCTTCTTCATCCTCTTGATAATCAATGCTATGACGTCAGTAAACAAGGATGTGACCAGGCATCAAGATGAAGGACTATTATGATCTCTCACAGGAATCATATGCCCAAAAGCTTAACCCGTTCAGGACGGACTGATTTTGCTATTTACATGCATTCTCCATAGACTCCTGCCCGAGTATTATCGGGACCAGTCCTGAACGGGTTAAAAGGGATCAATTGAACGTAGAAACATACAGATTAGCTAAACTCAATAATTGAATAGTTGGCGGAGGGAAAGAGACCACCCTCTCTCTCCCTATCATTCATGTATAATCTAATTCCTGACTAATTGATAAACAAAGACCAAAGGAATGAAGGACCATGTGGACTATTACACATGATAACAATTGTAAGAAGATCCACAATTGAATGATCATTAAGGTGTAGGACTAACAAAACCTCTCACAAAAATCCCTTTCAGGGCTAGACCTCACTTTTCCTACACCTCGTTGTGGAACGTAGGTCCATCTAGAGACTAAAACACTGAAACATTGCTTGGACTATTAGGATGGAATTCTCATCAAAAGGTTAAATTTAGCAGTGCTAAAACGCGTTGTTTCGCGTAGTTTTACGCCATCAGTCGGTAAATTTAACCCACTGATGACGTAAAACGACGCGAAGCGACGCGTTTTAGCATTGTGCTAAATTTAACCAAGGTGTAGGATTACCAAGACCTCTCATTAAAACCTATGCAGGTCTAGATACCTCCTACTCTGATGTCCAAATGATAACAGATCAATAGACTGTTGAAGCATACAGACTGGTGTAAAATACTATTTGAGTCATCAAGATGTAGGGATAGAGACCTCTCACTCTCTAATCCTACATCACATACCTAATAAAAAAATTAACCAGTGAAACTTATACAAAAAATATTTGCCTGAAAACACTAGCTGGACCATAAAGATGATGGGACTATCTCGATCTCGCAGCAACCAATGGATCAATTTGAATGTAGAAACAATTACGGACTACCCTGAAAAATACTCTTTATATCATCAAACAGAAGGCAACATACAATAAACAGAATGTGGCACAACCTTACTCCAGGCTAAAAAGAGAGAAAATATCAGTAACACTATCACACCTCGCACCTGTGAAATTTGACTAGTCCTTTCACATTGGTTACAAAGACCAAAAGAGCAGAGGACCATTGAGACTAACATGGAAATACTGGTTGGACTTTAGAGATGTACCACCTCTTTATATGTCGATAAACAGAATGTAGGAGTCTTCGGAGTTCTCATCAGTGGCACAACCTTAAGATAAAAAGCGAGAAAATATCAGTAAGACCCTATCACACCTCGCACCTGTGAACATTTTCTAGCCCTTTATCTTCATCATTATTACAAATCCCTCTGCAAAGGCATCCCGACAAAGTTTTTCTTGACATTCCAGTCAAAGTATAACTGGTCACCAGTAATACTAAATTCTAGATCATAGTTTATTACTGGTTATCGGACTATGACTGTAATGTCAAGCAACCCTGTCCTAATGCCTTTAAAAGCAGAAATAGAGGGATTGATTGAATAATGAAAAGAAACAATTTGAATATTTGTGGTGGCACAGGACAACCATCAATGGGCTAGTAAATATTTCACCTGGGTGGAATCGCTTGGAACTTTAACAATTTGTTTGTAACTTTGGTGTTCGGCATTGTGGTATACATGCATTATTTTTTCATGATTTTCAACAAACCCTATGCAAGGAAATATGTAATGTGCAACCATATCTCAGACTCAAGCATGAGGACCATCCTGGTGTGATATGCTTGGAAGGGTTTACACTTTACAAGTATACCATGGGCGTCGATCTGTAATTTATACCCATTCATCAGGGGGGGATGATCTATTCATTCATCCCCCCCTGATGAATAGGTATTACGTAATTATCGACGCCCATGAAGTGGCATAGCGAGGGCCTGGGGGCATGTTATTATAAATTATAATGCAATAATTTGAAAAAAAGCAATAAGAAACATAAGGGGACATTTTTTTAAGAAAAAAAAAAGAAATACACAAGGTGTCCCCCCCCCCCCCAATCAATCAGTCCGACCACACTTGGCCACTGTTGCATGCACACACACACACACACACACTTACACATGTACTTGCAGATGGTATACAGTAGACAAGCTCTCTCATTTCGGATCCCTGCATAGAAGCACACACGCATGCACACACAAACACAAACACACACGCACACACACTGTTACATACTCATACTCATCATACACCTATTAAAGTGCAAGAAAAGTTCTGGTGAACTTGATTTTCAGCGGCTAAAGCTTAATTGTGTGAAATATTTATCAATCTCACAAGGATAAATACTAGAAAAACTAAGTCTAATTTAGGAACCCATTTTCATTAAAATGTCAGCTGAAAATTCAATAGCCACTATTCAGCCCCCTGGTTTTTTTTTTTTTTTTTTTAATATTGATCTAACCAAGGTATTATAAATATCAATTTCACATCAATGAAGGCAAAAATAAGGTCAGCTTTTTTATTCACTTTTTATTCACTTTTATCAACATGAATTATGTATGGACATTTCAAATATTTTAGAATGAATTTCAATCTAACAAACATTGTTCTGCTTATCAAATTATTTGTTTTTGCAAATCTATCACTTATATATTTCTTTGCAGCGCAAAACACATGTTGAATTGCCCTCTAAAACCAAACTTTAATTCAATCACTAGTCTTCATCAACATTCTGGGATGTATTCTGAAAACTGTATTTTCTCAAAAACTGCATTCAGGCTTCTGACAAAATGTGTATTCTGAAATCTCTAACTTGTGTATGATCTCTGAAAGTTTGTTAATAACCTCTAACAGCTGTGCAGAGCTGCACTTTGCCTAAAAAGCAACAACTATAAGCAAAGATGTCTTATTGATGTCAAATATATAATATGTATTCTAAAAACTCTCTTTTCTTTTAAATCTTATGATACTTTGACTAATATCTTGAGACAATTCGGGCTATCTTTCCTTGGCCCAGTTGCAGAAAGAGATACAATCGATTGTAAGTTACAATTCATTGTACATGTAAGTCAGACCATGTGTTCTAAATACACAAATCTGATTGGTTGAAACACGCACATTTTCTGACTTACAATCAATCGTATCTCTTTCTGCAACAGGGCCCTTATGTTATATCTTCTTGGAAAATATGTTACACATTTATTTGATTTTTTGAATAGCTGTCTATGTTTGTTGTGTGTGTAAGTAAGAAAACGAGAGCAAGAGGAGAGAGAAGGAAAATTGAAAAACTATATGAACCAGATACGCACGTTTAAAAAACATGCCGAGCACATGCATTCTGTCAAACTTTGCTTGTCTGAAGGGGGAAATAAAGTAATAAACACATTGAAACAGCGATTTTGATTGATTAAGGCAGCGATAATGGGTGTGGTCTAGAGAAGAAAAGACATTTTTCAGAAAACTGATTTATGAAAATAAAAGCGGTGGATTATCTCAAAAGATATATAGTTTTCAGAATACACCCCCTGAACTTCATCAAATGTTGCAAATTTTTTAGATCTATGAACTTCCAAAATAACTGACACAAATATAAATTGCAGTAAAGTTGAATTTAACATGTTATGCTACACAGCTTTATGTCAACTGAAATATGGACATAGGTTTAATAATCAGTAGATAAGCAGGTTATTAAGGGAAATGTGAAATTATACAATAAACTGGATCCATACAGTGGATATGTCATGCAGTATTACATAAATCTGTGTTGAATAGTGACTATTCTAGACTACCGTAGAACACCATCGTCAAGCACCCCCAAGCACCAATATGCATCTTGCTTTTAAAGAGGGCCCGCTCTCTGCCCAAACGGGAAACTTTAATCAAGAATGCAAATAATGGTGAGGAATATTCATGAGGATAATTATGGAGGTGAATCTCATGGAAACGTCTTTAAAAGCAAGATGCGTATAGGTGCTTGGGGGGTGCTTGACGATGGTGTTCTACGGTATGTCAGAGCCTGTTACTCATTATTGCAGGGCTCAAAATTAGCACTGTCCCGTTGGCCCAGGGCCACCAACTACTAGGCTTCAGCTCCGAGCTGCTTGCTAAATCTTACTGGCCTGAAATGGCAAACCACATTCAGAATGATATTTTAGACCACTTAAGTTTTGAAAAGCCTTGATTTGTACTTGACTGGGCCACATAGTATACCATGGGCATCGATCCTTCCGTAATACCTATTCATCGGGGGGGGGGGGGAGTGAATAGATCATCCCCCCTGATGAATAGGTATAAATTACAGATCGACGCCCATGTAGTATTCAATTAGCTTCTAAAATTGGTTATTATTATTTTGGGGTCAAATACATTTCAACGATGTATGCACTTGACATGTATAAGTCAAGACATGCATATCAAAAACAAATAGAACAAATTTTCTAATCACCAAGAGCAAACTTTTGGTAACAAAATTTGCGAAACATTTTAGTTACATTTAAATGATGCCCCCTGTTCTTTTATTCAAAGAATACTTGCCCAAGGAAAGTGCCCTTTGCTGGGCAGAAACTTTCATTCATTAAAAAAAGATATGATTTGTGTTTATTTTCAACAACTTGAAAGGTAAGTTCATATTTTCATGCTCTAAACTATCATTCCTCATACAGTGAAGTTTGATATATATATTTTCACAGGAGGAATCTGCGTGTCCTTCAATGAACAGTTGGCCGATCTACATTATAGGCCCAACAAATACCAATTCAGTTTTAACTGAATTGGTATTTGTAGGTTTAAAGTAGGTTTAAAGTAGGTTTAAAGTATAGTCCTAACATACACATTAATGTATTTATAATCATGAATGTGATATATTTGTGCACATGATTGTGCAAAAACATTACATTTTTAATTTTGGGGAGCTCTCAAAACACTACAACAGGGTTAACGAGATGGTTTACAAAGCAATTCAGGACTTTGTTTGGCTATTATATCACGATTATACAAATAACAAATACTTGTGCATAAATATCTATTGCGAATATCAAAGTAAAATGTGACTGTCAAAGTAATATAAGCCTGTCTGTCATCTTGAAATTGAATATCTGTTTTTCTAAGGTGGAATTAGGTTTTACAATGAACCAATTATCTAGACAGAAGAAACAAATAATCTAATAGAAAACAGGGGGAACAAACATTGCTTTCTGTATCTCCTTCACATGAGTTTTCTTATGCGAATAAAGGCCCGCTTTCTGGGAAAATTGCTTCCCACACACATCACACTTATGCGGCTTTTCGCCCGTGTGAATTCTCATGTGATCTTTCAACGTCCCCTTGACAGCAAATGTTCTCGCACAGACGGAACACGCATAAGGCTTTTCCCCTGTGTGGCTCCTCATGTGAAGCTTCAACGTACCGGACACGCGGAAATCAGCATTGCATACGTCGCACTTGTACGGTCTCTCCTCTGAGTGGTATCGCAGATGCTCTCTCAGGTTGGACTTCAGGGTGAAGCTCTTGGGACAGTGTTGACACTGGAAGGGCTTTTGACCAGAGTGTATCTGCAGGTGGATCTGCAGCGAACTGTTACTGGTGTAGGCATTCCCGCACAGGTGGCAAAGGAACGACTTGCTGGCGATGTGCCTCATCTTGATGTGGTGTTTGAGATTGAACTTCTGCTTGAAGTTCTGACCACAGTAGTCACACCTGAAGGGCTTTTCATCGCTGTGCGAGACCAAGTGATTTTTGTACAGACCGTTGGATAGAAAAGATTTCCCACAAATGGAGCAGAGGAAAGGTTTGTCCGTCTTGTGACACTTCTGGTGCTCCCTCCACTTCTTTCTTGTGTCAAACAATTTGCCACAGTGTTGGCAAGTCAGGTCATCTTTGGTCCAAGCAACTTTAGGAGGGCGCTTTTTGGGAAGGGGGTCTGCTTTCTCTACACTATCTTGTGTTTCACGTTCAATGTCCTGAGACTGTTTTGAGCTCTCCCCTAATATGTTTGGCATTGGATAAACAGTGGGAGTGTTATTTGGTTCTGATGCATCCATGACATCTCTCATATCTGTACTTTCATCTACAGGCTGTTGAGCCTGGACCTTGATAAGCCGTTGTATTGTAATAGATTTTCGTGCTTTCAAAGGTTTTTGTGCTTTCGAGGGTTTTTGTGCTTTAGTAGGTTTTCTTGATTTAGTAGGTGTTTGCGTTATGGGATTTAGGGGTGCCTTTGGCACTGGGGGACTCTGTGGTTGGGTCATGACTTTTCCACAGTCCTTACAAACACATGTATGACACTGCTCTTTATGTCTCTTTTTGCCTCGAGGAGATGTCCTTGTACCTCTCCTTTTCTCTTCTTCTTCAACGACACAATCAGAACCATGAGTTTTCATGTGATTTTTCAGTTCCCCTTTACGAAAGAACCCCTTGCTACATATTTTGCATCTCATAGGCTTCTCGCCCAAGTGCCTCATCTTATGTTCCTCAAGACGGCTCTTAAATGGGTAGACCTTTCCACAAACATTGCAAGCGTGTTTGGCCTTTGGCTTTTTTATTCTTTTCACTTCGTAGTTGTTCACAAACGGATGCGTGGCAGAATGGATTTCCAAGTGCTTCTTGAGAACGGGACCACGAAAGAAGCCCTTGTTACAAACTGGGCATTGAAAGGGTCGATCATCAGTATGCTTCAAAAGATGCTCCTTCAGGTGAGCTTTATTCAGATAACTTTTCCCACATTCAGGGCAAGAGTAGCTCCTGTCACCTTCACCCTCATTCCTGATGACCTCTTTACTATGAGCAGCAACGTGCCTCCTGTAATTCCCCGAGTTACTAAAGGACATCTTGCAGACGTCACACTCCATCCTATTATCTTTGGATTCATTTTCAGGGTCATCGTTTCTCTGAGCTGGCGAAACATTGTCATCAAAATCATCACTGCTCTGAGCTGCTGCAGAAAGGGAATGTAAGTTGCCAGCCTCTTTTCCATCAGTGTCCATGCCTTTTTCGCCATGATCTTCATCTTGATTGCTTCTATCAAGGACTCTGATATCCCTTTTTGCTGGATTGTATGTCACACCACTCATATGATGCATGCTACCTTCTTTTACATTCTCCCTTGCACAATTTCCACCGTCATCCTCTGATGCGCTATCCACATCGCATTCGTCTTCTGAATGTGCAGTAGAAGATCCCGATTCTCCATCTAAATCTCTGTTGTTTCTTGCATTTGTCTTGGGGAACTCTGATCCATGACTTCCATCCTCCTCCCTAGAATGGTCCTTGGATGGTTCTGACTCATCACCATCATCATCCATGTAATCTTCATCACCTCCAGAACCCTCCTTCGTAGATTCCGATTCACTCATTTCATCCTCATCAACTTCTGAAAGGCTTTTGGTATGTTCAGAAGAACTGCCTCCATCATCATCATTATCACCATCATCTTCTGGTTCTGATTCAATCTCATCATCTTCAGGACGCATCTTTGCAGGTCTAGGATGAACCTGCCCAGCATCCATAGCTCCATAGAATGCCTTGGAGCATTCTAATGCACTCGCTGGATAACCACTCCCTGTCCTGTGGTAATCACTGCCAGTACTCCCCTGGTTAGTCCCGAGTACGCGTTCTTGAGGAATATTGCTGAATTCTGACATTTTGCCACTCAACTTTTAGTACAGTTTGTACATGATATTCCACCAGTTCACAAGTCAATAATCTTACTATCAATAGTCTAAAAGGACTACCTCTGTCTGTTCATGATTTTAAAAGATCCAAATATGTTGTCTCAAATGAGTGCACTTTTATTGTTCAAACTTCAAACTGAAAACTTCCTAGATATCATCAGAAGCAATTCAATTGGTGCTTTTTCACGGCTATATAAAATTCACCACTGTATGGTTCAGTACACAGAGTCAAGTGAACAAGTAATCAGTTCCAAAAGGTATCATCATCCAGACAAGTATGTTCCGCTGACTTCTCCTGCAGTGAATAGCATTTCCTCACCATAAGGCAAAGGGCAAAGTCCTGTAATGAGAACATTTATGGAGAATATGATTCATACTTCTAGGTCTACTTTTTCCACATTTCTATTAAAACAGACTTATCAGAATTATTCATCCAGCGAAAGAATTTTTATAATAAATTTGTTAACTTAAATATATAGTCTGAGAATTCATTCATGCACAGTAACAATAGTTTAAGTTTGCCGAGAAAATGGCATTGTATTGTTTCAAAATAGGCACTGGCATGCTGGCCCTGCATGGCCACTAAAATTGAGCTTTGTTTCACCAAAATGTCACTGATTAAACATTTTACTTGCCCGTTCGGGAGTGTAATTAGTAGGCTTATTAAGACCCAAAAATATGGGTGTTCACTGCAATTTGGGGTAAGATTGTTTAACTTGGCATACATATTCCTTGAATCAAAAGAGGAAAATTCATCCAAAGAGACACTCTGTATCTATGCAAATTAGGCCTAATTACCATCATTTATGCAAATTTATTCATGGGAATGGAGGTTTTATTGAGATATTTGAGAGAGACCATATTCCTTGGATCAAAAGGAGCAAATTCATCCAAAAAGACACTCTGTATTTATGCAAATTAGGCCTAATTTCCATAATTTATGCAAATGTATACATGGGAATGGGAAATCTATGCCAATGGTGTTTTTATTGACATATTTGGGAGAACATATTCCTTGGATCAAAAGAAGAAAATTTATCCAAAGAGACACTCTGCATCTATGCAAATGGGGCCTAATTTATGCAGATTTATTCATCGGAATATGTTCTCTCCAATATCTTTATAAAAGCACCATTGTCATAAATATCCCATGAATAAATTAGCATAAATTATGGAAATTAGACCTAATTTGCATAGATACAGAGTGTATCTTTGGATGAATGTTCTTCTTTTGATCCAAGGAATATGTTCTCTCAAACATCCCAATAAAAACTCAATTTTTTCGAATATACCATTCCTATTAATAATTTGTATAATTTATGGAAATTAAGCCTAATTTGCCTACATGTATTATACAGATTGTCTCTTTGGATGAATTTTCTTCTTTTGATCCAAGGAATATGATCTATCAAATATATCAATAATTCAAACATATAGAGAAAC
The DNA here is from genome assembly GCA_037951105.1 of Echinarachnius parma. Classification (NCBI taxonomy): domain Eukaryota; kingdom Metazoa; phylum Echinodermata; class Echinoidea; order Clypeasteroida; family Echinarachniidae; genus Echinarachnius; species Echinarachnius parma. Next base: position 132,392 of record JBAMJV010004038.1, read on the forward strand.
TGACCAGAAATATATTGTGATTAAAAGAAGGCAAAGAAATGAAAACACCATTTTCATGAATAAATTTGCATAAATTATGGAAATTAGGCCTAATTTGCCTAGATACAAAGTGTCTCTTTGAATGAATTTTCTTCTTTTGATCCAAGGAATATGTGTGCTTAGTAAAAGAATCGTACCCCAAAATGCAGTGACGGACCTCTTAACAAGCCTACTATGTGCCAATTCTATTCATGCGTACGTTTGGAATAGTGACTTTGGAGGCAATACATTGATTCACGGATGATGCGTTTGTCCTCTAGAGACAAAAGGTAGTCTTCGTTTACAGACTCATGAACACATGTTGTATTAGGTGATGCGTTTTCCAATTAAACATAATTTTTCTGGAAGCATATTTTTCTGAAAATGTTACCCTTTATTTATAAGAATTTTATTTTTGAGGTGGTGGTACCCTTTAATTATTTATTATTTCACAATCCATCTGAATAGGACCACCGCCAATGCCAAGCCCCCCCCCCCCCCCCCCCCCCCCCACACAAGGCACTAACATATTTATACTCACAATAGGTGTTAGTGTTTACTTTTAGGATCTGTACGAGCTGTAGATTTATGTGAACTTATTGCTTTAATTCACTGTTCAGTTTTCATTTGTTTGTGTGCATATTTTGTGTTTCTACAGTAGTGTAAAATCATGTTTAATATATTTTGTTTGTAGAATTCTTCAAGTTGAAACTTGAAGTAGGGATGAGCTAAAATTTCTTTTTGAACAAATATTCAATTGCTTTTCGATTACAGTTTACTTTCTGATTCTAGAGAAAAGTAAATTGTGCAAAGAACATGTTTCCATATAATTATGTTACAGCCAGGATAGCTAGGTAGAAATGAAAGAAAGACTGAAACTGAAGTTACTTATAATTTCAATTTATAATATCACTTAGTTTGTTTTGGATTCAATCAATGACATATAATTAGCTTGAGGTTGAACAGAACTAAATAACTTCAGTTACTAATCAATCTTAAAATTATTTATTCATCACTATCATAGAGAATTTATATAAAGAGGCCAGTAACTACATAGTACATAGCACAAAGCACTAAAGGGATATTGTACATGAACAGTTCTGTCAGAGACATCACTGTACAATTTTCAAACATTGCAGACCTAGGCATAATAATAACATACCTTCATGGTGTAATGATCTAATATTGTACAGAAATTATTACAGTGTATCACAACTTAAGTTTCAGGAAATTAACAATGAATTCACTGAAACATACTCACCAAATAATAGAAGAAACACTATCCGACATTTATGCAGACATCTACTGCCAATTAGGTAAGAAACATTATGTTCTTTCAAGCGATAAAACTTCTCATCCCCGCAATGTTCCATTCAGTTTGTCTGACTAGACTGGTTATGGTTGGTATGATTCATACATGTACGCTGTAAATATGTGCTGTACTTCACGTACGTACAGTTCTACGTGACAACAATGGCACATCAACACACACACAAATGGCACTCTACACCTACACACAATTCTCCTGTAGCACAACATACACTAAGCATAATTGGACCAGTGTGGGTATGAATGAGAGTGTGTGTCTGTGTGTATGTACCATATCTATGGGTGTAGTGTGTGCAATGTGTGTATGAATGTACTGATGACAGTGTGAGTCATCCCTGGGGCAGTGTCCTAGCTATGAAGGGGGGCATGTGCCCCCCCCCCCCCCCCCCCCCTCCAATAATTTGCCCAAAACAATTACAAAAAGCAAACAGAGTAAATCTATAGATGCAAAAATAAAATTAAGAAATACATTGTAAGGTGTGCACCCCAATCTTTCACGTGCCCCCAATCAGCCCAACCATCTATACCACCCTAATCATAATTCCAACCCCTCCTTACCACGCCTTATGTATTTCTTCATTGATTTTTGTATTTTTGTATATACCCTTATGTTAATGTTTTTTGTCAAATTATTGAGGGCACATGGCTTGCCAATACAAGGGTTTTATTGGTCAAATTAAATATCTTAATTTTTTAAAGGGAGAGCCCTGTGAAATGAAGTGCCCATCAATGTTTGAAATAGAGGTGAACTTCTAAGGAAAAATGCTCTTTCCCTTTAAAATCCCTTGTAATGCCACACTTATGTCAACAATGAATTACATTTTAGTATTTAATTGGTAACAATAGGCATAAGCAAACATCCCAATATAGACAGGTCACAGATGTCAGGGAATGCAATTATAAAGAACAAAATCATTGATGCATGCAATACAATCTGCACAATAAAAGCATTTAAAGCAAAATAACAGTATTGGGAAACGCCCTACACACAAAAAATGAAAAAATATGCTTTTATCACCAACAATGTAAAAGAATATAATATAACGTATCTGTTAATATGTAAAGGATTTGGCAAAAACTATGTTAAAATGGAGTATTTGAGCAATAAAATGTTCAAAATAAAAAATCTATGCACAGATTAAATTTAAATTCAAATTCAATAATACTGATCAATAACTTGACTTTTGGTAACTTTCCCAATACTGTTATTTAGCTTTAACAACCACTTGGAATTATAAAGTGATGACAACAAATGTTCAATTATCGCAGTCCTCGAGGCATACTAGTATCATGCATGCATGCATGAACATTCATGAGATGTTGAGAAAAAAATAGTGAGAGCCTGGACGTTGGACAAACAACAAAATGTATTCACTTCCTGAACATAACAGCGTCTTATGAAAATGTTCAGGTTTGGATCTAATCACTGCCCAATTATGCATCAATCATGAGGTCTACAAGACAATACAAAGCAAGACAAGCAGCAAAAACTAGAAAAAATATATATCACAACCCAAATATGATGTGTACAGACGGTATAGTGTGCAGTAGAGTAAGAAAAACATTCAAGTTCACACACTTCCACCATTAACTAACACACATTTGTAGAACCGCTTAACTAGAAATTGCATTTAAAAATGTCAACCAAGTGAATCTCACCAGTGAAAAGTAAACTTAAAGGGACTTAGTAACATTGTCCAAATCCTCAAAATAAAATTTTAATTCTAGCGGTTCCCTCATACCTTGTTGTATTCGTAATCGTATTAACAATTAAATCATGGGACAGGTTTCGGTTTTTCAAATTTCCCTTTCGTTACAAAGATATGTACGATCAAAGTATTCAGATAAGAAAAACTCTGGGCGAGTTTTTCTTATCGTGTACAAAGTAAGTGCAGTGAGTTGGTAAATATCACTTTGCATTTTCGCTCATTACTTGGCCATGCAATGTCCATTTGACTTGAAATTTTCACACAATACCCTGTGGACATATGAGATAACAACAATATACATTGCATCAACCATTCATCACTTTTTGCACATGTCAACAAAGTTACTAGATCCCTTTAATCTTTTAATAAATTCAACAAAATAAGAGTTCAAGCAAAACATTGGCATCAAGAGCATTGGCCGATAAACAACATTGGGAAAACTTCAGGGAAATGGTTCAATATTGGCAGGCACTATCAGCACTATGCCAATTTTACTCAACAAAAGACAGACCTGTACCATAGACATTCCCTATGACGCTTCAAAAGATTCCATGAAAGGAAGGGAAAGTATCTGAATGTAATCCTGGCAAAATCATTGTTAAAGTACAATCAAACCTGTGTATAGTGACCACCTATGGGAAACAAGAATAGTGGCCACTGTATACAAGTGACCTCTAAAGACAGGTTCCATAACACAGATTTTCTCTGCACTATAGGCAGTTTGGCTGAGCACTCTAGACAGGTGACCACTTAGACAGGTTTGACTGTCACCTTATAACTATTATTATGCATATTATGTAATATATTCATGTAGAAAACTATATTCACATCACTTACAATATTTAGCAATACAAATTTTGAACAAAATCTATCTTAATATTGCAAATTTTATGAGTCTTTTCAAGATTGCCAGTTGGCCACATTTACCTTCAGACTTCAAAAAGTACTAATTAGTCTAAATTTATGATTTTCTTTTGGTTTATTTATTTAATTTTCTTAAAAGAAAACTCCCTTTAAATCACTAATTCAGTGAATATAATTTGGTATTTTAAACTTGGCACCCTGATCTAAATGGAGCAAAACCTGTCAAAGCGGCTGACCTTCCTATATATATAGTGTCCACCAAAAATGATCCCCTGAGCTGAAGAGTGAAACTGTTCAATGTAATGAAACTTGTCTATGGTCACCTGTGTACACTCTACAGAGGCCATTTTTCTTGTTTCCCTTAATTGGTCACTAATATATACACAAGTTTGATTGCATTCCACTATTGAACTAAGTAATGTAATAAAGGAAACCATTTCTACCTGAATTCCTCTCATCACAGTAGTTCCCTGTTACGTCTACTGTCTGGCAAGATGCTCGGACCCCTGCTGAGACACTGACCAGCCAGCCATACAGTGAGAAGTCTTTGGACCTAGTCCTTGCTAGTCCTAGCTGGTCCTAGCTTGATGATTGGAAGTTGCTTTTAGACAATTCAGATCAATCTTCCTGGAAGAAACACAAGGAGAAATGAGCAAATTAACAGAAATTAATAACACATTTTAAACATATAATTTAGCTTTGGATGATCATTTATTTCCAATTTTTCAAAAGATGTTGTTTCAATGTTTTCTCTCTATTATTATTGATGTATTTGAGATCAATGCATCACATCAACATTGTTTTGTGGGCAATAAAGGTACAAGTCAGCTTGGGTTAGGGTATGGCATCTTTTAATTATATTTACTTTCTAGAACAGGCCGACAGTGTAAGACAGTACAGTAAATTTAAAAGAAGTCCTGAAAACAAAGTTAAAATTTGTCATGATATTGCTACACATGATACACAAACATACCCAAGTGTGAACACAGTTAACACACACCATGCATGACAAAACTTTTTTCCAAAAGGGATATTATCCCTTTTCGACTCAAATTAAATTTGAGTCGAATTTTAGCTTCAGTCAAACACCAATATTGCACTAATGAATAACCATTAAAGGGACTTAGTAACATTGTCCAAATCCTCAAAATACAATTTTAATTCTAGCGGTTCCCTCATACCTTGTTGTATTCATATTAACAATTAAATCATGGGAACGGTTTCGGTTTTTCAAATTTCCCTTTCGTTACAAAGATATGAACGATCAAAGTATTCAGAAAAGAAAAACTCCGGGCGAGTTTTTCTTCTGTGTACCTACACTGTAAATACCCTCACTTTTCACGTCGGCCATTGACGTCACATCACTAGTCATCCCAGTTTAGCTTCCCCAGTGAGCTGCTATAGGGATTATCTCTTCAAGGTTCAAGGTGAGTGCGTGAGTTAGTGAATATCACTTTGTATTTTCACTCATTACTTGGCCATGCAATGTCCATTTGACTTGAAATGTTCACACAATACCCTGTGGACATATGAGATAACAACAATATACATTGCATCAACCCTTATTCACTTTTTGCACATGTCAACAAAATTACTAGATCCCTTTAAGCTTTGTTCTGAGGGAATGTGTGATAGACTGAATATAGTAACATAGTTTGATTAAAAAAATTGAAAAAGATCAGTACTTCACCTAGTGAAAAAAGAGAAAGTTGTCAGATCCGTCACATCTACAAAGTAAATCGTCATTAGGGCATGACCATAAAATTACAATTTGTAGCACAGAGAGAGAGTACATATATGATTTGTCTACGATATCGTGAATTTCTCTCATCGGATCGTTGTGAAATTTGTGTCACTCAATATTCAATCATAATTTTAGGAAAATTTCATCAAAATCTAACGTATAGTTTTGAAATGCCAGAGGGGTGTGAAATTGTAGTAAAATTACCTAGACTAGAGTCAGCTAGATGCTAGAGAATGTGTGTTCTTAAATACTGTAATTTCTTTTGGGAAATGATGTGATAAATTTTCTCCAACCGGCAACCAACTTACCAAGTCCATTTTGTTATTAAGAATATTAATAATCCTCCGTAAATGCAGACTGTCAATCCGTAATTTGCACGTTCAGTATGTATGGTCAGGGCATCTATGTACGCTCAAACTTAATTTCCTAAAGCCAGGCTATAATAATGTCAAAAATCTCAAAAAGGCCATGAAAGCGATAGATTTGTCGATCTATGCGCGCGCATGCTTGAAAATGCCTGTAAGGCTGTAAACTATGCTGTAAAATGCACAAAAACTAGTAAAACTTAAAGAAAGCTACAACGGCTGCAAAAAAGCGCGTACAAATGAATAGGAAAATCTGCGCATGAACGGGAAATTTGTTCGCATCGCACTATTCGCAGTATGATTGAGTAACCCCCGCATCGGCACACTAACACATTTTCGACAGTTTAAGACTTAAAAATTGTACACATTTCTTGAAATTGTACTCACACATTGAGAAAATAGTGCAGATTCCGATGCGATGATCAGATTTGCGATACATTAATTATATTTCGAGATATCGCCTTCGAACGCGCGCGTTGTTTTTTGGCTTCACAAGTTCGAAGTGTTTTTAATACCGGCACCCCCTCAACCCTCATTGACAGTGCACGCAACTCAAAATTTCTTGTGCGATGTTGGTATTATTTATCGTATTACTCGTAGCGGACGATCAACGCATTATTTCTCCTCAAAATTTCGACCAGTTCAGTTTCTAAGGGTAGCGCGCATCATCTCATGCGCGATTTTTTACAACACGCGCAAAAACAAATATTACGCGGGGTGCCGATATTAAAAACAGTGCCGATGTGTAGTACACCTATCATACTTCGCGCTATTAATTTAGTAATTTAATAGAAGGACCCCTTTTTTTGCCAATTAACATTTTTAAAAGGGTTTCGAAAACCGGACCAAATATAGATCAAATGCATTGAGCAATCTCAAACAAAAACATATTTATTATACTACAGAATATTCTGAATAATCTGGTATGAGAATCATTAAAAAAAAACTGGTCGCTTTCAACTTCAAGTTTCATTTTAGATGGCCACTCAAACAGGATTCGCCCGGGGATCAGCCTCAAGCCGATTAGATCGACAAATCTATCGCTTTCATGGCCTTGTTGACATTAATATTGTTATTTTCACTGTCGGCATTCTAGCCGACAGTGAAAATAACAATAATAATGTCAAAAAGGCCATGAAAGCGATAGATTTGTCGATCTACAAGCCGATATGCCGATGCCGGGGCGCGGCGGCGCTGCAGCTGGCCTGGTGGTTGTTCCTACCTGAATTTCGCGGGAACTTCGTATCGCCAGTCACGGACGGAGTACGGCTCACGCTCTTCGTGTCAATTCAAGTTCAGCTTCAGCTCCGTATTTCACCTACTGGCTTTGGTGACACGCATAGATCAAGAGGTAAATATCAACATCTGTAATTAGACTCTGTTTGTACATGATGATATAAAAGAATAGGTTCTTTGCATGCCCAATTAGATGACCTTTTCAAGATGTAATCAGAGCAAGTCGTCGAGTTCGTGTGTATGTTGTTGGTAAAGACAGGCTATGTGATCGCTGCGTTTAAATCTTAACTTTATTGCTTATGTGCGCCAAATTGCTGCCCAGATGATTTGTGAAATGGGCGATATGGCTTGATCAGCGCCGCGCTATCTGTTAAAAATTATCGCATTGTAAAAAGCGAAATATTTTGCTGAGCCGCCAGTATTGAGGGAAGGATACAATAATTGAATAATAAAGGGATCAGCACAAAGTTATGCACATACTAGAATAGACGAAAGAGCCAGAAAATTGCGAGCGTTCATGTTCAATGATGAAATGAAGTAAGAGAATGCCAATATTGTTTTCAGGCATCTAATAATTGACAATAGTCAATATGGTATCGAGTCCTATTACCGGATATGGTATCGGGTCCTACTACCGGATACCATTTCTTTACGCCATGAAAACGATCAACATGAAGAACAGAGATATGAATAAAACACAAATAAGTGATCTATATATTCTCAGGATAAAGAATTGATAACTTATTTCGTAGAAAAAAGCGGCAAACTTACGCAAATTGAACTTTTACGGCACCCTTTCAAGAAAGCAAAATTTTTTGTAGCGCACAAACCGGGTTGTAGGTATTAACCGGACGCACCAAACGTGAATGTTTTACATGGGAATGTCATGGTCAATGCGCGCTGCCATGCACTGGTGCGCGGCAAAACGCGCGTATAACGCCTCAGGGCGCTTATTTTCTTCGGGAAATGGTGGAAAATGTTTGCTAAACATCCATTTATTATCCTCCGTTAATGCTGACTTTAAAATTCAACTTTCAAAATTGGAACGTTTTTCCTATGTGAATTTGCATGTCCGGCAATACAACCCGTTCGGTAATGCAACCCCTTGCTATACTACCGAATGAAATGTAAAACTAAAAACATAACTAAGACTCTAATCATGCTAATGAGAAATTTCAGGCATTCTCTTACTTTAGTCCACCCCTTCCATTCACGATTTGGCCAAATTTCATAATTAATCATAATATTTAATTATTGTTCGTTAACAATAATTAATTATTGTTCTTTAGAAACTAGGTGCCCGTTTTATGAAAGCCAAGGATCTTAATTATGTTAAGAGTTAAAACCGCCTTAACTAGCCCCTTGTGATGGGAACAAACGCCATCCGTATGCCCGTAGCTAGATCAGTCACAGTCACGTGACAGAAGACGTTCTCAACATAAGACCCTTTCATGAAACTGGCCCATAATCAACAAATTTATCGTTTTCATGGCCTAGCTCTTTTACATTTACTGTCGCAAAGACTGACTCTTGGGGCTTTGGGTTGACAGTAAAAGACTGTGCACAGTAAATGTAATGTAGAGTCTTCTGAAAACGTATTTGTTTAATTTGTAAATTGATTAGGTTTTACACTGTATGTCAAAGTTTTGTCATTTTTCATTTCACTTTGTCTTTTCTTCGCTCCCTGTCTGTTATTCTATTTTTATATTTTCAATCCTTTAAAGCGCTTAGAGACTTAAATTTATTTTTTGTGATTATGCGCTATATAAAAATGGTTTATTATTATTATTATTATGAAAACAATTTAGACTTGTTGATCTAGTGAGAAACATGAAAGTTGGAGATGACATCATCATTTGGAATTTTCAAAGCCTAAACTACGAAATTAAGTATATTCGAGCAAAAGTAAAATCAAGAAAATAGCAACCTAATTTCCTAAGTTCCGTGCGCATAGGACACTGATGTTCATATTTGCTTAAGTTATATATAAAGTAAATGCTGATTTAGTTAACTTGTAGCCTGGACTGGAGGCTTTACGGCTACATCAAAAGGATTCAAAATTTCACTATTAGGCTGACTTTTGTACTTTTTTTTATAGAGAATCCAAGTATCGTTATTGACTTAAAAGACAATTATTTAATGTTATTGTTCATTATCATTAATATATGATTGATTATCTTTTTATTATAGATCAGGACAACAGACTATGTCATGATGGCTGGTGCAGTGAAGGCTATTGACAGACGGTCAGTCCATCAGATCTGCTCCGGTCAAGTCGTCCTCAATCTTGCTACGGCCATTAAAGAGCTCGTTGAGAACAGCCTGGATGCTGGGGCTACAAATATTGGTTAGTAACTTACTTATTTAGTTTAATAATCTCTTCCCTTTGTACCAGGTTCCCATAATATTTATTACAATTATTACATTCACTGGAAGAATATAATCAAAAGAGTTTCTTTGAACATCATAACTAAAATGATCATGGCTCTTGATTATTTGATTTATATCCTTTATCCATAGAAATCAAACTGAAGGAGTATGGTAGTGAAAGCATTGAAGTCTCTGACAATGGCTCTGGGGTGGAGGAAAGCAACTTTGCAGGACTGAGTAAGTCACTACAACTTGGAATATGATGTTGGGGGGGCAAGGTTTTCCATGAGGGGGTAGCAAATTATGGTTATCATTATTTATTTAGCAAATGAAAACATACAATCATCAATATACATAATTGTATCCCCCGAACCACTTCGGGGGATACTATGGATTTGGCCTCGTCGCGCCGCCGCCGCGTCCGCCGCGTCCGCCGCGTCCGCCGCAGAGATTTTCTTGTGAACGCTCTACAGGTCCGAGTTCTTGTCCGATCATTTTCTAATTTGGTATGAAGGTGTATTAAGGAAAGAGGATGAAGCCTATTGATTTTGGTGTGGGGCGGAGTCCTGGTTGCCATGGTAACCATGATATAAAGAAATAGTTAAGATTACCTTGTGAACGCTCTACAGGTCCGAGTTCTTGTCCGATCATTTTTTAATTTGGTATGAAGGTGTATTAAGGAAAGAGGATGAAGCCTATTGATTTTGGTGTGGGGCGGAGTCCTGGTTGCCATGGTAACCATGATATAAAGAAATAGTTAAGATTACCTTGTGAACGCTCTACAGGTCCGAGTTCTTGTCCGATCATTTTCTAATTTGGTATGAAGGTGTATTAAGGAAAGAGGATGAAGCCTATTGATTTTGGTGTGGGGCGGAGTCCTGGTTGCCATGGTAACCATGATATAAAGAAATAGTTAAGATTACCTTGTGAACGCTCTACAGGTCCGAGTTCTTGTCCGATCATTTTCTAATTTGGTATGAAGGTGTATTAAGGAAAGAGGATGAAGCCTAATGATTTTGGTGTGGGGCGGAGCCCTGGTTGCCATGGTAACCATGATATAAAGAAATAGTTAAGATTACCTTGTGAACGCTCTACAGGTCCGAATTCTTGTCCGATCATTTTCTAATTTGGTATGAAGGTGTATTAAGGAAAGAGGATGAAGCCTATTGATTTTGGTGTGGGGCGCGGTCCTGGTTGCCATGGTAACCATGATATAAATAAATAGTTAATATTACCTTGTGAACGCTCTACAGGTCCGAGTTCTTGTCTGATCATTTTCTAATTTGGTATGAAGGTGTCTTAAGGAAAGAGGATGAAGCCTTTAGATTTTGGTGTGGGGCGGAGTCCTGGTTGCCATGGTAACCATGATATAAAGAAATAGTTAAGATTACCTTGTGAATGCTCTACAGGTCCGAGTTCTTGTCCGATCATTTTCTAATTTGGTATGAAGGTGTCTTAAGGAAAGAGGATGAAGCCTATTGATTTTGGTGTGGGGCGGAGTCCTGGTTGCCATGGTAACCATGATATAAAGAAATAGTTAAGATTACCTTGTGAACGCTCTACAGGTCCGAGTTCTTGTCCGATCATTTTCTAATTTGGTATGAAGGTGTCTTAAGGAAAGAGGATGAAGCCTTTAGATTTTGGTGTGGGGCGGAGTCCTGGTTGCCATGGTAACCATGATATAAAGAAATAGTTAAGATTACCTTGTGAACGCTCTACAGGTCCGAGTTCTTGTCCGATCATTTTCTAATTTGGTATGAAGGTGTCTTAAGGAAAGAGGATGAAGCCTATTGATTTTGGTGTGGGGCGGAGTCCTGGTTGCCATGGTAACCATGATATAAAGAAATAGTTAAGATTACCTTGTGAACGCTCTACAGGTCCGAGTTCTTGTCCGATCATTTTCTAATTTGGTATGAAGGTGTATTAAGGAAAGAGGATGAAGCCTTTTGATTTTGGTGTGGGGCGGAGTCCTGGTTGCCATGGTAACCATGATATAAAGAAATAGTTAAGATTACCTTGTGAACGCTCTATAGATCCGAGTTCTTGTCTGATCATTTTCTAATTTGGTATGAAGGTGTATTAAGGAAAGAGGATGAAGCCTATTGATTTTGGTGTGGGGCGGAGTCCTGGTTGCCATGGTAACCATGATAACCATGATATAAAGAAATAGTTAAGATTACCATGTGAACGCTCTACAGGTCCGAGTTCTTGTCCGATCATTTTCTTATGTGGTATGAAGGTGTATTAAGGAAAGAGGATGAAGCCTATTGATTTTGGTGTGGGGCGGATTCATGGTTGCCATGGTAACCATGATATAAAGAAATAGTTAAGATTACCTTGTGACCGCTCTACAGGTCCGAGTTCTTGTCCGATTATTTTCTTATTTGGTATGAAGTAGGCTTGGGCGGTTCTGCCCCAGCTTGGAGTCGATTCTGATTCCATACCCATGTCTCGGTTCCGAGAAGAATCGGTTCTGAGATCGTATAGCGTACATGTACACATAACTCATACAATCACACAATCAGCTCTGTGTATGTGAGAAGGTAACTCGCCGGATCGCCTACCGCGCTGGCGATCCAGTTCTAACAAAAATTGTTAAAATGCAGTGCGTTTGTAATCGAGGTAAATCTGAACAGTTTGAAAATCATTTTAGTATGCAAAAAAGTAATTGATTTAGGAATCTGGTTTATTTAAGAGGATTTGGGGCCACAAATGCACTGCATTTTAACCATTTTTTTTTAGAACTGGATCGCTTGAATTGCGAATTGCATGCATGCGTACGTATATGCGCTGTACATGTACGAACGCCAGCGTTGTTTTCTTGAAATAAATAAGACGGGACCGGTGCGGGAGAGACCGGGAGAGACTGTGTCTGTGCGAGACACGGCAGTTCCATGCGTTTGCGCGAAATAGTTTGATTCTATTCTGATTAGAACCGAGGAGAGTCGGCATAAGAGATCGACTCTCTTGAAACCGACTCGTTCTTGCGCGCGATCTCCCTTCCCCGCGAGTCGATTATTCACAGAATCGGTACAGTTTTGCACGTGTACCAGTAGTATCGATTACTCGGTTCTGCGCTATTCAGGAGTCGACCGTTGATTCCTATTTCTGGAATCGGGTAGAATCGAGTAATCGGTTCTGACGCCCAAGCCTAGTATGAAGGTGTATTAAGGAAACAGGATGAAGCCTATTGATTTTGGTGTTGGGTGGAGTCACGGTTGCCATGGTAATGCTAAGATTACCTTGTGAACGCTCTACAGGTCAGTTGGTTCGGGGGATACATGTGCTCGGCTGCGCGACCCGCCGAGCGCGCAATTTCTAGTTATAAAGAACAATCATATAATTGCCAGTGAAAAAGAAAAGATTAACTGAATAACACTTAACCCAATATTCTGCATTCCAATTTATGTTCTGTATTGTTTTGTATTACTTTCCACAAAGGAGTACTATTGATGCAAGAAGATATAGTGGGAAGGATTTACCACATATTTAGCCCTCTATTTAGCCCCCTTCGGTACTTTGGTGACCTTAGGTGACCTGAGCACTGTAGACACTTTTGGATTCCGAGTTCACAAGCGTAAAATTGTTTGTATCAAATAAATATTTCAAGTTGAAGTAACAACTTTGATAAATAATACAACCAAAGATAAGTTAATTATAACTGTAACTCTAACATCTGTTTAATTGCAGCCCTGAAGCATCACACATCCAAGCTGCAAGATTTCTCAGACCTGAGCACCGTGGACACCTTTGGCTTCCGAGGAGAGGCTCTCAGTTCCCTCTGTGCCCTGAGGTAAAAATATAATATAATATACTTGATTTATATAGCACTGCCTAATATGATTGATAATCATCTCTAAGCGCTTTACAATGATATTATTACCCCGGTCATAGGATACAATGCAAACCAGCACACATTGTGTGCACCATCTCCACTCCCTGGGGAGCATTCCTTCCAAGCGGCTCATGGGCATTGAGAAGATCGTTCACATAAAGGCTTTCACCTCCTACCGGGTCCCCATTTATGCACCTGGGTAGAGAGCAGCAATGTGGATTAATTGTCTTGCTGAAGGACAAAGGTGATGGGCATACTCCAGGTTCGAACTCGGGATCTCCCGCTTGGAAAGCAAGCGCTCTACCAATCTCGCCACACCACATCCATAAGACAATATGGTACCCATTCTGTGCCTAGTTAATCAAGGGAAACTCAAAACTTGCAATCTGCCACACTCTTATGTCATAGAGCCTGTATAGAGGGGTCACCTGTCTACAGTGGCTACTTTTCTTGATTTCCTTAGGTTGTCACTAGAGGTTGTACCTTGTAGTCGAATCTGTATAATAAAAGGGAATCAAGAAAGTGGCCAGTGTAGTAGATAGGAGACCTGTATAGACATTGTTTTTTTCCAGTAGTGGATCAGTTTTGGTGGCCACTATAGGCAGATCAGCTATTATAGACAGGTGGCTGCTGATAGCTGAAGGTACATATTTTGTTACTCCCAGAAATAATGGTGTTCCCATTAATTTATTGAAATTTAACACTTTTTATTCTAACTTTTTCTTGTGCTAGTGACTTGAGTGTGGTGACCTGCCACAAGTCTGCTGCCGTAGGAACCAGACTGACCTATGACCATGATGGCAGCATCGTCAAGCGAGTTCCTTCTGCGAGACAGGTATGTAAAATATGTGACCTTACACCACAAAACGACCGTTATGTCGCGGATATAGTTTCTCTGTTATGAGCTGAAATAGTCAAATTTGGTTAAAAATATGAAATTCAGGATTTTAGTATTTCCTGAATGACAGGATTCTAATTTACTTTCTATGAAATTTTGATCGTCAGAAATCATGTTTAAGTATGTTTTTTCATCAAATAAAAATTATTTGATTACAGCGCTTGAATGGACGCCAATCTTTGAAGTGGCCCGTTTCTCCCTTGTTTTAAAACTGCTTCAGCCATTTTCCACATCTTTGGCGCTCAATTTCAGAGGGTTTGCCTTGCCTGAATATGACAAACTATATATACGATTTTAAAGGTAATGAATTATACTGTAATGTCATGTATGTGGTGTAAGGTCACATATGTACTATTGATGCTAATTATTATTCATTCAGTCTTTATAGTAGATTAGTATCCAGTCAAACCTGTGTATAGTGTCTGCAGAGGATCACTTTCTTGTGACCACTATAGAGGGGCTGTCACTTAGACAGGTTTGACTGTTGTTCTGAGTAAATTTTGGTATACTTCCTTGTGTAAGTGTGAGATTTCACCTATTCAAGGAATAGCTCAGTTTTTGGTATAGAGCACTTCAAGAATTAATTTTTTTGGTGAGGTACCGTAAAACTCCGTGTATAAAACGCACCCCCAACTTTCACAGAAAAAAAAAATAAATAAATAAATTTGGACGCCCTGTATTTTTGTTAAAAGATCCTGAAGTGCTGTTGGAATGCTTATACCACTGGTCTAGGGCATGACAATATCTTAATGTTGAATGTAGCATTCATCAACATCATTTTCTCACATAAAAAGAGTGGTTAGTACACAAATTGCACATTTATTGACCAGTAACACTGGTGCTCATAAATATTCATATTCATATTCATGAATATTCATGAGCACCAATACTCACTAAATATAATGCAATTTTCTAAACTTACTAACAACTATTTTTATGCCTCCGCCAACGAAGTGGCCGGAGGCATTATGTTTTCGGGTTGTCCGTCCGTCCGTCCGTCCGTACGTACGTCCGTCCGTACGTCCCGTTTTCGTTCTCGCGATATCTCAAGAACCGGTTGACGGATTAATTTCAAACTTGGTTTGAGTGTACATATTGGGGGGACAATGATCTGATTAGATTTTGGGGTTCATGAGGTCAAAGGTCAAGGTCACAGGACTCGATATATGTTCAAAAATACCTCGTTCTCGCGATATCTCTAGAACCGGTTGACAGATCAAATTCAAACTTGGTATGAGTGTATATATTGGGGAGACAATGATCTGATTAGATTTTGGGGTTCATGAGGTCAAAGGTCAAGGTCACAAGACTCAATGTATGTTCCAAAATGCCTTGTTCTCGCGATATCTCTAGAACCGGTTGATGGATCAATTTCAAACTTGGTATGAGTGTACATATTGGGGTGACAATGATCTGATTAGATTTTGGGGTTCATGAGGTGAAAGGTCAAGTTCGCAGGATTCAATATATGCGCAAAAAAGCATCCTCGCAATATCTCAACCATTTGACGGATCAATTTCAAACTTGGAATGAGTTACATACACATCAGGGTGGCAATGATTAGATTGGATTTGGGGGGTCATGAGGTCAAAGGTCAAGGTCACATGACTCAATATGTATGGAAATATTGCTTGTAATGGCAAAATCTCAAGAACTGAATGTCAGATTTCAATCTAACTTGGTACCTGAATTTTTCTTGGGAGCCAATTTACCCATCAAAGTTTGGGGTTTATGGTCAAGGTCACAGAACTCAAAATATATATGGAAAAAAAAAAAATCAGTGCACGTTATTTTGGGCTTGATATTAAAAATCGCGTTATAGCGGAGGCATAATTTTCGACTGCGCACAGTCGAAGATCCGTCTAGTTAATTATGGTTATGGTTAGAAAATTGCATATCTAATTAGTACTGCTGCTCACGAATGTATGAATATTCATTAGCAGCAGTATTACTGCTCAATAAACTTGCAATTTTTACATCTGTAACCAATATTTTTTGTGTGAGAAAAAGGTATATCTTGCTGAATGCTACAACTGACAGCAAGCTCTTGTCATGCCCTAACACATTCAACATGACTACAGGGTGTCCCAAAAAAAAAAAAAAAAAAAAAAATTGCTGTACCTGTGTATAAGACGCACCCCCCACTTTGAAATTTTTCCAGCGGAAAAAAAGTGTGTCTTATACACGGAGTTTTACGGTAATGAAAAAATTAGTGTAAAATTTGAAAGAGCACACAATTTTAATGACAGAATCAACTTTATTTGATCAAAATCAGTTTAGAAACCGCTGAAGTATATCAGATTGGAATAAATCTGGGGGACCAACTTTTATTCAATAATTAAACAATAACAATTTTAAATGTGACACATTTTTGAAAATCTACCAAAATGGTTTTAAAATTGATTGGATGATCTCTCTTTTGAATAATTATTATGATTATTATAGCAAGGAACAACGGTGATGCTTCAGAACCTGTTTTCCACTCTTCCTGTCAGGCACAGGGAATTCCTCAGAAATGTCAAGAAGGTGAGTTGTGCTAATTCTGATCTTCTAAAGATAAATACAAGTTATGTAGCAGACTAATGTAGTATTGATGGTGTTATAACGGATATGAGTGGTCCAGTTATCCAAACAAAACTGTTTTCTTTACTGTTTCTATTTTTTATATATCATATTGCCAATTCATCCTTTTTAAGATGAAGTATTTAGTGTACACCTTAATGGATTTCCCTGTCTTATCCCCGGTGCGAAGTGAGCTTCCAGCAAAATGTGATTTAAAAACATGAAAATGCTTGATTTTATGTGCCTGACAGTGCAACCCTGGTAAAAATGTGTAATTTCTCTCTTTTTATTGCTAATCTGCTCCCAGGAGTTTGGCAAGATGGTACAGGTTCTGCAGGCTTACTGCATCATTGCTTGTGGGGTCAAGCTCACATGTACCAACCAGTCAGACAAAGGGTAAGAATATATTAAAGTGAGGCCTGTAAAGTGTCTAACTCCACGAAAATTACTTGGAGCTTCCTCGTTTCTCTTCTACCGTGTTGTTTAGCTTATGGTAAGAGAAGAATAAAATAGGGTTAGATTTTTCCAAATGTCCCTTTAGTATGAAGATAATTATCATTGATAATCATTCAGCTCAAGAGTGTTAATGAACGGTCATAAACCTCATAGACGTCATACAGTAATTCGTTGTAAAAGCTGACGCAAATTTTTTCTTTTGAACCAGGAAAGCAGTGTTCTTTTTCAATGAAACTTTCACACATCATTCGGACATATCTTACAATGATTTTGGTATAGAATTGAAGTCTCAAATATCATTTTAGGCAATTTCTGACACTTTACAGGTGCACCTTTAAGCCTCATGTTGATGGTGGTGATGATGATGATGATGATTATGTTGAAATTGTCGCAATATCCTAACTTAATTGAAATTGCAGATAAATATCATAGGAAAATAATTTCAATATACTGTCAAAAGAACTAATATATATTCTTGTCTTGTTTGCTGGTGTGTAAAATAACATAAAAAGGTATGTACATTCCTTTTTATGTAAACAAATGCTAATACATTTATTTGTATTTCTCTTTTTGAAAATTTGTTTTTCAACTTAGGAAGAAGTCTCCGGTTGTGTCGACCAGTGGCACTGCAACAATGAGAGAAAGCATCAGCAATGTATTTGGAACAAAACAGGTACACATATGTGACCAGCTATAGCAAAACCCTGCACTTGTCAGTAAAAATCAAAATGAAGATTTTCATACCATTAGAAAGACCTCATTACAAGCTTTCATTTGATACTTTGTTCCAACAGATTGGTCTATAATTGGCCAAGATATGATTGTTTCAATTTTACAATCATAGGTCTTTTACACACATTATGTGAACTTAAAAGGCCTATTTCTTCACAACATGATTTACCGACAAGTGCAGAGTTTTGTTATAGCCGGTCCACATATTGTATCCAGACTTTCTAGTCAATCTCATAAACAGGGGGAAATTATTTTGCTCCAAGTATGTTGCAATTTTGCTATGGAACTGATATGTGATGAAGAATTTTTTTTTTTTTTTTTTTCCAATTGCTTATTTTCTTGTTGGGGAAAACAAAATAGAAGTTGGTTACTTTAGCTTCGTAGAATTCATGGTTAGTTTATTGTATTTCATGCTCAAATACTAAGTTAGAGTGCTTTGTTGATGATCGCCTCTGGTCAATTTCCTTTATATGGAAAGAGAAGGTTGAAATAAATGTTCTTGATTTTATAACAATCATTTTTAAGTAATGGGGCAATGAAAGATATTGGGAATCCTAATTGTATAATTGTACATAATTTTTTTTGTTTCATATTAATAATTATATGAGTAATTATTTTTCTTAGTATATCAGGTGTGGCATAAATAGTAGAATTCTTTTTTAAGCTTTGCTGACATAATGATTCAAGTTCTAGAGAGTCCTAGAAATTTACCATCAGTACTCTTTTTTTTTTCTTTGTATGACAGTTGCAGAGCCTTTTAGAGTTCAACCAACACAAACCGGGGACAGAGCTGTGTGAGGAGTATGGCCTCAAACCACAACAGTTTGAAAAGATTCCTTTCAGGTATTGAGCTTTGAATTCACCCTAAAAGGCACAAATACATTTATACAATATAAATGAATTTTAAATATAAATAAATGAATATAACCAAACAGTTGTGGCCTGTTATAGACATAAAGATTAATGTATAGATGTTAGTGGGTCAATGCATCTCTTGCACTCTTTGGGATAAAATGAATTGTTCCAATTCAGAATTATATTGTAGAACAGTTTCAAATTTACCATTTAGAAATAACATTATAAGTGTGTCTTTGATGATCAAAGAATTGTAACTTTTCCTGCACATTTCTGAAAATATTTGAGCTATTTCAGAAACATATATTTGTATAGTTTCTAATGGTATAAGAAATACATAATTTTGTTTAAATTTTATTTCCACAGTATTTCTGGTTTTGTGTCCAAGTGTGACCATGGTCAGGGGAGGAGTACAGGGGATCGGCAGTTCTTCTTCATCAACAGCAGACCGTGTGACTTCCCAAAAGTATGTGTAACTAACATTTTCTTTGCTAAGCTTTTTTGCATTTAATTCACAAGCATCTTGTCTATTTCCCTGTTTGTGTGTATTAATAAGCTGACATTTTGAAAACATTTTACTCAGTATTCAAATGTGCACTGGAAATAGTGCCCTTTTAATTTGTCACTAAGCTCATTAATTGAAGAGTTTCAAAAGCTGTTAATAAGGCTTTTGTTCAATCTTGTTTGTAGCATAATACTAGCATAATTGTAGTATCAAAGATGATGGTGATGATAATAATATTTTTTTTCATTAGTGATAACCCAACTTTAAAATGTGCAAGCGCAGATGTTATGTCACTTTTTCCCTCCTATTTGCCTAGTCTTCATTTTATTTTACTAGCAAATTACCCGTCACCAGATCTTTGAGTAAGATAATGTTGTATGTTGTATATTTGTATTTCGTTATTTTTTGTATCTATCCTGTAAAAAACATTTGGTCAATTAATGGAATCTCTGTTTGAATGGTTATGATATGATTTAATAAGTGTATAATTAAAAATACAATCTCATATTCACAGGCATATGCGTACACGGGGGGGGGGGGGGGGGGGGGGGGTTCAAATTTCACTTTGATGAAAAAGGGCTGTTTTGGGGTTTCCCCCCCCCCTCAAAAACATATTCACGGACACCATGAACCCCCCTCACAAATTCTTCACCGACACCCCCGCCCCCTTTTGAAAGAATCTTCACCAGTACCCCCTCTCGAGAAAATCTTCATCGACACCCCCCTCGCGTCGAAAAATATTCACCGACAACCCCCCCCCTCGAAAAATCTTCTCCTACACCCCCACCACCCCCCTTCGAAAGAATCTTCACTGTTACTCCCTCTCAATAAAATCTTTACTGACACCCCCCTAGAAAATTCTTCACCGACAACCCACCCCCCCTTTCAAGATTCTTCACCGACACCCCCCCCCCCCCCCCCCCCCGGTGGTGATTCAATCTCATATTCAAAGGCATATGGGTACCCGGGTTGGGGGGGGGGGGGGGGTGAGGACACCCACCCCCCTTACAAATTCTTCACCGACACTCTCCCTCGAAAATTCTTCACCGACAGCCCCCCCCCTCCCCACTCGAAATACTTGACCGACACCTGACCCCTCAAAAATGTTGGTTGAGGAAATAACCACCCCCCCCCCCCCCCCCTCAAAAAATATTCACGGACACCCACTCCCCTCACAAATTCTTCAGCGATACCGAAAGAATCTTCACTGGTACCCCCTCTCGAAAAAATCTTCACTGACACCCCCCTCGAAAAATCCCCCACCCCCCATCGAGATTCTTCACCAACATCCCTCCCCCCTTCGAAAATTCTTCACCGCCCCCCCCCCCCCCCCACGAAATATTTGACCGACACCACCCTCGAAAATTCTTCACCGACACCCCCCTCGAAATACTTGACCGACACCCCCTCGAGTTACTTGACCGACACCCCCCTCGAAATACTTGGCCAACACCCAGCCCGTCGAAAATTTTGGTTGACGCAATAACCCCCCCTACCCCCCCCCCCCCCCTTGTAAAAACCCTAGGTATGCTGCCAGCGATCACATGTCAAACAATAAACAGTATTAATTAAATCGTTGTCAAGTAGATCAATAACCCTAATTCCTTGCTCTTCTTGTTTACACGTTATTTACAAAAAGCACACATTTTTTATACTTCAGTACAACAAAGTATGCACTTCGAGCAAACATTTACAATTAGCCTGTATTCAGAAAATTAAACCAGTGACAGAGAGAAACCTATTTTGGTAGCCGTATACCCTGTTTTGCCAATTTTGCGAATATCGTGTTGAAAATGTGAACAAAAATCACCGATCAAATTCAGTCATGCATATACGGACATGTACAATCACACGAATGTGTGTATGGTAGGTGTACTACACATCGGCACTGTTTTTAATATCGGCACCCCGCGTAATATTTGTTTTTGCGCGTGTTGTAAAAAATCGCGCATGAGATGATGCGCGCTACCCTTAGAAACTGAACTGGTCGAAATTTTGAGGAGAAATAATGCGTAGATCGTCCGCTACGATTAATACAAGTAAATACGATAAATAATACCAACATCGCACAAGAAATTTTGAGTTGCGTGCATTGTCAATGAGGGTTGAGGGGGTGCCGGTATTAAAAACACTTCGAACTCGTGAAGCCAAAAAACAACGCGCGCGTTCAAAGGCGATATCTCGAAATATAATTAATATATCGCAAATCTGATCATCGCATCGGAATCTGCACTATTTTTTCAATATGTGACTACAATTTCAAGAAATTTTAATGATTTTTAAGTCTTAAACTGTCGGAAATGTTTTAGGGTGCCGATGCGGGGGTCACTCAATCATACAATGTAGTAGATTGTGCGTTGACAATGCACAGATGCCGGACCTACAATATTCCGCTACCCTGTATATAGTCTATGCAAATTCCCCGCCCGACGGTCGCTTTCGCTTTTGGAATGTACCGTCCGTTTCTTGATAGAAATACATATATTTCATCAGATTTGTTTTAATTCTATTCGAAAATCAGTCATTACAATTTTTAAATCCATATTATTTAAAAGTTTGAAAAACAACAATTCGCAAGCAAATTACGATAGTCTTAATTCAGGCGCACACAGCGGCACACGTGTTATTTCCGATTTGACAGGCATACGATAATGTGCGTAAGTAATTTACAACGTATCGATTCCAGGCTGAACAAAGACTACATAATGAAAGGTCATTTCAGCAACACACTTTTCACGGTACTTCCGTCGCAAGCATGTGTGATGATCAGCGCTCCACGCGACTGCATGGCAAATGAACGTGGAATATTGGCCGATTCATAACTGACCACTGGTCAAACTGACCCCGACCTGACCCAGACCACAAACCTCTATGGGTCATCACCAATCACTACCCAAAGTTTGATGTTGGTGCCTCAATGCACTACGAAATGCATAGATGGACAGACAGACAGACAGACATACATGATCGGCTACTTTAGTATAGTAGATTGTTTTCTCCCACAAATTCACAGGTTAACAAACTGATTAATGAGGTCTACCACATGTACAACAGACACCAGTACCCCTTCATTGTACTCGACATCTCCCTGGCAAAAGGTATGTGCAACATATAAACCTTACTGCACTAAAACTCAAGTTGTCACATCTCCAGTCATAGGGTGTGAGTGAGAAAGGCGCTGTGTCAATTTTTGGCTAAATTGATTTAGTCTGGATACCATCTTGTAGGTCAGACCCTTCTCTATTTAATGCCAAATTTTCAAATGATAGTGGATTCTAATTTTGAAAATAAAAATAAATAAAAGTGAGCTATATTTGGTTTCTACAAGTCTTCCAAACTGTAAACAATATATTCTGTAACTTCTGTAAACTTTTTTAACATTCTGATGAACAACGTTCCCCCCAAATTTAAAGGGTGACTAAATTACAAAAATTAAAGAATTTGGTTGATCTATAATAATGAAAACATCACATATCTGTTGACTATTTGATGTACATTTTTGTCATATTTTTTATATTATTTTTATTCTACCTGCTAAGATCCACCCCTAAAAAAAACAGAAGCTATTGACTTCTGTGACATCACAATACCATTCAACCATCGATCAGCTAGATAAACATAAACAAAAGATATGTTCTCACCCACTAAGTACCTTATTGCATTAGCTTTGGATGTTTTTATTGAAACCCTTCTTTTCATGGTGAGTGGGCATTGTATAAAGCATACAATGCTATTGTAAATAGGTGATAAATGGACATACCAATATCTTTTGTTCATCTAGCTGACTGATGGTTGAATGGTATTATGATGTCACAGAAGTCAATAGCTTCTGGCAGGTTTTTTTTAGGGGTGAAGCTGAGCAGGTAGAAACAAGTAATAGAAAAAATAATATAAAAATATGACAAAAATGTACATCAAATAGTCAACAGATATGTGATGTTTTCATTATTATAGATCAACCAAAGTCTTTAAATTTTGTAATTTAGTCACCCTTTAAATAGAATAAGACAAATTAAAACTAGCTGTCATAAAGCACAGTAATGTTACAATCAAAAACCCATATAAGTCGTGTCACAGAGTGGGCTACCATTATACTATTTCTCATTGAGACTGCATGCCATGTTTCAAGTATCGTAATACATCATTCTGTTCGCGAGAATGAAATGTATAGCCCTGCAATGAGCCAAAATTATTTTTTTTAATTATTTTTTCTACTTTGACTTTTAGATGCAGTGGATGTCAATGTGACTCCTGACAAGAGGAAAGTGCTGGTCCAGGAAGAGAAAACCCTCCTTGCAATTCTGAAGGTACATGTAACCTCTCTCTCTCTCGTAGTTCTGTAATGACTGATAGGTTGTGATTCAATTCGGTCCCCCTTCTTGAAGAAGACCACTAGTCTTCACCTGCTGAGAAAAAAAATAATTTATTTTTCTGACTACCAGGTTTAGGTGATCTTTATGTCTTTGATTATTTTAGAATGGTCATATCAATAACATTACAAAATATATCTTCATTTTGGTGTGATGTTGGCCTAATGCCCCATTCTATCGGGTTTATGAAAGTATTGGAATTCTATCAACTAGACCGGTGAAGGGCATAAAGAAAAGGACCGATTTTCATAAAGTGATAATTTGTATCATCTGTGTTTTGTAAGTGCCTTATGAAACACAAATATACACAATTCTGATATTATTCAAAATTATTATTAAAATAAACAGGCATCACTTCAGGCCATGTTCGAGCCGAGATCGTCCTCTTACGATGTCAACCAGAAACCAATGGCTGCCATCACTCCTTCCAGCACTGCTCTTGCTGCAATGTTTGGCCGCAGTCCTGGTGGTGGTGGGGACCTTACGTTGATCCAGCCTGGCTCCTTAGATGGCAATGGCAAGCAGAGAGGCAAGCTTAACCTTGGCAACCTCAAAAGGTTAGTGATCATATCAGTCTGACGATAACCTGCCCATAAAGACCACCTGCAAATTAGGACAACTATTCTTGACTCTAGCGGTCTGACTCAGCCTGGCTCTGTAAACAAGGATAGCGAGCAGAGAGGCAAGCTAAATCTTAGAAACCTCAAAAGGTTAGTTATCTATTCAGTCAAGCCTGCTCAAGCATTAACATGTCTGTAAAGACCACTTGCCTATGAGGACCACTAGTCTTGACTCCCTCTCATTCATTCATAAATGGTTTATTTCAAAATCATACTTTTCGGATCTGCTGATTGCACATGATAGAAATACATACAAAAACATAAAAACTCACAATGTGCATTTATAATGAACAGAATTATACCTTCGGAACCAGCTAGCTTGTCAGTGAATCTGAATATAAAGACCCCTGCTGATGAAAACCACATTATCTGCATATATATGTTGTGTGGTCTTTATTACTACCAACTTTGTTTATGCCTAACAAATTAATATGCCTTTTTTGCTTTTTCTTCCAACTAATTTCTTTTAGATCATTTGCCCACGCAAACCATCCAGATGATGAGCAGATGGACAAAAGACCGAAGCGTAAGTTGAGACCGTTTCCCAAACCTATCCATTTTTATTGTTTTCTTAAGTACAAATCTTGGTAGAATGAAGGGATCGATTAGAACATTGATAAGACTTTGAGCAAGGGATGTCTTTTCCTGTTAAAGATAACTTCTCAAAGACCCCAGTCCAATATGTGTGGCACCATCTTTAGTTGGTTAGTAGTATATTTTAAGACATTACGATTTGAGAAAGCTGATAACTTTTTAAACTCCAAAGGTAGGGGTTGATTCTAGTCTTTAATTGTCTTCAAGTTGTAACCTTGCTTTGATGATACAACTTGTATCAAACAATGTCACAGCCATACGGAACTTGATTGTATAAGTATTTGAAATCTGCTTTCACAGAGCCCAAATTGGACAGCTTCTTTCTCAAGTCACCAACCTCATCGAAAAAGAGCTCCTCTGATGAATGCCAAACCCAGGATGACACAGTGAATGATGAGCCCGCAGATGTTGACGGAACACTTTCAGCAGAAACATCACATCATGAACAGTCTCCCTTGGATGGAAGACATGAACAATCTTCACTTGACACAAGTGGTGAAATGTCTTTATTGAGCGCAAATCACAAACAGTCTGTCATAGGCACAAACGGGGACAAGACACCTTGCAGAACTGACAATTCAGTACCCAGAACAAATTCTGAGCCAAATAATTGTACCATCACATTTGAAAATGCGAGAACTGGGTCTGATGCAGATGACCAAAATAATGTCCAGTCTTTGGAAAGCATGAGCAATAGTAGGTTAACATCATCAGTAGATAGTCCTTCCGTAAATGATGAAAGTGGGAAATTTGAGAAACCAGATTCAAAGTCGTCCACAAATGGAGCAAAGGCTGCATCGCTAGAAGAACAATGTCATGAGGAAAGTTCTGCTGTTGGTTTGGCATCTGGGAGTACAAAGGGTGATGGATCGCAGGAAGGCAGCAGTGCAAGGTCGGACGGCGAGAGTGGGTTCTGCGAATCGTCGCCATCCATTGGTGGCAGCGGTGGGATGATGGAGTCGAGTGAATCAAGCATGGGTCATGGCAGCCAGGAGGTGGAGGGTGAAACTGGATCACATGGGTTAAAAGATGAACACGGGGATCAGCAGAAGAGGATCATTCACAGAATGGTGAGTAATATTGTGTAGATAAGGAGCATTAGTTAGAAAATGAATAGTTTTGCCATCCGATGGTGGCAGCGGTGTGATGATGGAGGCAAGTGAATCAAGCACAGGTAATGGCAGCCAGGAAGTGGGAGAGAAACTGAATTACATGGGTTAAAAGATGAAAACAGGGATCAACAGATAAGGATTATCCACAGATTGCTGAGTAATGTAGATTAACGCATTAGTGAGAAATTTTACCATCTATTGTTTGCAGCAGTGGGCACATGTCATGGCAGCCTGGAGATGGAGGGCAAAACTGGATCACATGTAAATACAGATAAACAGATTGGTAAGTAAAATGGTGTAGATTTGTCATCAATTCAAATTTTGACAATTTTGCCATCCATTTGGTGGCAGCGGTGGGATGTAATAAATATCAGTGGTCAAATGTGTTCTTTTTTATGGCAGGATGATGTCACTCCAGTGTCAGACATAAAGAGAAGAGAAGTTACTATTCCAGTCTCCATTGCTAGCCTCAAGAGAGCCCAAAAAGATAGAGGTATGTTGTTTCCCATTCTAGGCTGAAATAGAGTTTTATACAGTTGCCCTGTCAGGCAAGTACAGTACAATCTATTAAAAAGACAGGTAAAATAATTATATCACTTTGAGAAAAAAAAAATAACAACCCAAGGTCTATTATTACTAGATCCATGTTCATGATGTAGTACTGTGTGCATGAAAGGACTCTATTGGGCCTTTGAATATTAAATTCCTATTCTTAGTTTAGTACTGTTCAATTCATGGCTTTGTAATGTGAGAATGAAGGAATTCCATTAGGTCTTGTTGTTAACCCTTTCAATACTAGATTTTCTATGCATAGCTTAGTACTGTTTGTATGAAAGGACTATATTGGGTCTTGGGTAATAACCCTTCCAGTATTAGATTTATATTCATAGCAATAGTAACAAAGATATATATGGTGTTGCCCATTCTGGTAACTAAAATTTGGCACTGGTGACATTTGTGGTTGCCAAGGGCTAGTGTTTATTTCAGACCCTGCCTCTTGTGTTTTTGTTTTTTTTGTTTCACTGATATGTTTAGTATTGTGTGTGTTATAAGCATGGATTGTTTTGTGTTTAAAACTGTGTTGTCTGAAAGATCGTGCTTTCACTGTAAAAAATTGTTGATATTATCTAACAATTTATATTCACAGAAACTGCTAATGGTGAGAGAGCTCTCGCTGGCCGTGCTTTCCGAGCCAAGATTGCTCCTTCAGACAACGCCTCTGCCGAGGAGGAGTTGTCACGGGAAATAAGGTATTTCACTGTTCATTGCCTTTAAAACATGGCATTCAAAAAGAGTGGAATAGTGCATCCATTCTTTTTGTCTTGCTGTGGGCACGTCTTGGTACAGAATAATGAAAATGTGTATCGTTTGTTCCTCATGGAACTGAAACAGATGCACCCTAATGCTATGTTCAACAATTTGTGGAAGAGTTTTTATATATACATGTATTTAAAAAATGAAATGAAGTTGCCCCATGAAAATTTTATTAAGGAAGCCATGCAATTATGTTCAGACAAACAGTGAAGTTTAAGCATTGTCATTTTGTAGAATTGCTTAATTTTTCCTTCAGCTCTTGTTCATTTTATTTAATTGTCACATTAATATAATTTGCAACAATTTGAAACAAATACATGTAGAAGTACCATTTGTTTTTTTCTGTTTCTTTTTTCAACTTAAGTATTGAAGGAGGCAGATTAATCAGAACAAGAAGAAACTAAGAGCATTAGTTGTCAGTCAATATTTGTTTTGGGCCCATTTCTGTTTGTTTAGCAAGGACATGTTTGGTGAGATGGAGATCTTGGGGCAGTTTAATCTCGGCTTCATCATCACCAGACTAGGTCGCGATCTCTATTAATCTAATAATAGAAGAACTGTGTTTACAGTGCTTAGAAAATGTTGTTAATTGAATCATCATTAAATGCTGCCTACTATTGTTGTTGTCATCTACTTCTAGCAAGACATGTTTAGTGAGATGGAGATCTTGGGGCAGTTCAACCTCGGCTTCATCATCACCAGACTGGGCCGCGATCTCTATTTATCTAATAATAGAAGAACTGTGTTTACACTTTACAGTGCTTAGAAAATGTTGTTAATTGAATCATCATTAAATGCTGTCTGTAATGAGTTGACTCGTACTCATCAATAAACAGTCAGTTCAGGCATATCAAGTTAGTTTCCAAGTTATCTTTATTAGAGTACTGCTGTATTTAGTTTACTGTACTGGTGTGTATTCTGTGTGTGTCTATATAGTTGTATACATGCAGTGTGTAGTATGAGTGTGTATCCATACATACATTGTGTAGTGTAATGCTGGCAACATGCAATGCCTCACAAGTAGGGTGTAAGATGCAATACATCACATCCCCCTTTTCATCATAAAGAAATAATGTCCCAAAATATTTAAAGTCCAAAAATATCAAAATGTCTTAAATCCAAAAGTTCTCGAAATGTTTAAGTCCAAAAGTTCTCGCCGCTATTCTTAATTGTTTTTCTGTTCTGAAAACTTAATCAATAAGAAAGCTTATCTGGCTTCCTAACGTGGCGTCCACTGCGAGTAGTATGTGGACTCTTCACCACCGGAGGGGTACTTGGACTCGGTGATGGGTGATGGAATTTGACATCACAGGATGGATTCGGCACATCCACAGACGGACCGGGTGTGTCCTTGGATCGTGGTTCGTTGTCAAAGTGGATTCGCCTAGGTTCGACATCGTCGAGGTGACGTCGATTTCTGCGCAAGACACCTCCATTTGGCGTCTCAACGAGGTAAGACCGTGGTTCCCGACACTGCTCACGAACGGTAGCTGGGAACCAGTGTCCTGTCTTGTGGTCCTGGACTCTGACGAGTTGACCTGGTGTGAGAGGTTGCAGATCATGAGCAGTCTTGTCATGATGGAACTTCTGTGTCTCTTGTCTCCGCTGCATACGATGGTAGACTTCATCGCGAGCCGGAGCACGGTTGCGGATCCTTGTTGGAAGGTTGTCTTTCATCTTCCTGCCGTATAGAAGCTCTGCTGGGCTAGGAATCTCGCTGTCAATGGGGGTGGCACGTATGCAAAGAAGTGCCATGTTGGGATCAATGTTACTCGCTTTGGCTTTCTTGAGCACGTTCTTCACCGTCTGGATGCTACGCTCGATGAAGCCATTGGACTGCGGGTAGTGCGGTGAAGATGTGACATGGCAGAATCCCCACTGTGTACTGAAGTCCTTGTACACTGCTGAGTCGTACTGTCTGCCATTGTCACTGATGACGCGATCTGGGACTCCCTGCTCTGCGAATATCTGCTTAGTCGCGTTGACTACAGCTGCGCTCGTGCATTCTCTCGGCAACTTACGAATGAAGGGGAATTTGGAGTAGTAGTCGCAGATGATCAGGAAGTTGTCTCCTTCAAAATAGAAGAGATCGGTACCAACCACTTGCCAAGGTCGACTGGGAACCTCGTGTTGCAATAGGCTCTCAGAGGGATTGGAGGGCCTGTAAGTCCTGCAAATTGAACAGTTCGCTGCCGTCGCCTCGATGTCTTGGTTGATGGAAGGCCAGTAGACTGCGCCTTTGGCCCGTAGTCGCATCTTCTCTGTGCCCTGGTGCCCTTCATGTAATTTGGACATGATGTAGGATCGCATACGTCCGGGAATAACGATGCGTTCTCCCTTCAAGATCAGGCCATCCTCTACTGACAACTCATCTCTAAATGGCCAGAACGACTGCAACAGTTTTGGAACTTCACGTCTCTGTTCCGGCCAGCCATGGACGATCACGTCGCGCAGGGCAGCAAGATCCGGATCATTCGAAGTCTCCTGTCGCAGCTGGCTGAGACGATCAGGGGAGAATTGGACGAAGTGTATCATGAGATCGAGTTCAATGTGGTCATTGTCCTTGACCGGCGAGCGTGACAGGCAGTCTGCCACTTGGACATCTTTTCCTGGGCAGTACTTGATTCTCATGTCGTATGGCTGCAAACGCATTATCATCCTTTGGAGGCGAGGGGGTGCAGCTGTGAGAGACTTGCGGAGAATCATTTCCAAAGGCTTGTGGTCTGAGTGGACCGTGAACTGCCTGCCGTATACGTACGTGCGGAATCTTTCACATCCGAAGACCACCGCGAGAAGCTCCCGTTCGATATTTGCATACCGCTTCTCTGTATCACTGAGCGATTTTGATGCGTATGCGATTGGCTTGTTGTCTTGCATCAGGGTGGCACCTAACCCATGCATCGATGCATCAACTTGGATCAATGTGTTTTTCGTGCTGTCGAAGTATGCGAGTGTTGCGTCCTTGCAAATTCGGTCGCGTAGATCGTCAAAAGCACGCTGATGTGACTGTGTCCACACGAAGACTACCTCTTCTTTAAGTAGCTCTCTGAGGCTGGCAGTCTGGGATGACAAGTTGGGGATGAAGGAGCTGAGAAAAGTCACCATCCCCATGAACTCCCGAAGCTGAGTCTTGTTCTCTGGTGGTGCCATTGACTTGATTGAGTCCAACTTCTTGGGATCTGGGTGGACCCCTTGTGCGTCATACACTTGACCAAAGAATTCAATCCTTGGAGCCTTGATCAAGCATTTCTGGCTGTTGAACTGCAGACCACGCTCACTTGCGACGCGCATCAGGCCATGGAGGTTCCTGGCATGTTCCGCTTCAGTTGCTCCAAAGACAATGATGTCATCCGCGATTCCTATGACGCCACTGCAGCCTTCCAGAATCTGGTCCATTCTCTGCTGGAAGAAGTCCTGTGACACAGATAACCCAAAAGGCATCCGGGTGTACCTGTATCGGCCAAACGGGCTGTTAAAGGTCGTCAAGAATGAGCTCTCCTGGTCCAACTTGATAGACCAATATCCGCTCTTGGCGTCGAGCTTGCTGAAGTACCGAGATCCTGCTAGCTTGTGAGTGATCTCTTCTGTCGTGATCGTGCGATAGTGACAACGCTGTATAGCTTGATTCAGTTCTTTTGGGTCCAGGCAGACTCTCAGGCTTCCGTTTCCTTTGCGAGCAATAACCATACTGTTGACCCACTGTGTCGGTTCCGTAACCTTTGCGATCACTCCTTGTGCTTCCATACTGTCCAGTTCCTGCTTGAGTTCATCACGGATGTGGATTGGACAGCGGCGTGGAGCATGAATCACAGGCTGAATGTCTGACTTGAGAGTGATGTGGCATTCACCTTCAAACTCTCCGATATGATCAAACTGCCTGGGGTATTGTCGGATCAGTTCCTCCGTTGAATTCAGATCTGTCGAAGTAGTGCGCTTGATGTTGCTGATGTTCGTGTGCATTGTTACCAGCTTCAGTTGCACTGATGTTTTCAGTCCTATGATAGCAGGTCCCTCGGATTCAACTACGTAGAACGCATCTGTGGACCATGGAGAATTGTTGTACCTGCAGGGGAGCACTATCGACCCATAATGCTTGATCTGCGTTCCGTTGTATGCCGTCAGCTTGGCATTAGTGTTGCGTACAAAACTAGGCTCAGGAAACCCATCGGCTGTGAGATGATTTGGATACATCCCGCGAAACATGCGTACGGGCAAAGTGTTCCCTTCGGCACCTGTATCAACCTTTGACCGGATTCGGGCTGTCCTCGGGCCTTCAAACTTGATTTCAACATACGTCATTGCAGAATCAGATCTGTCATCTTTGTCCACGGCACTTATGTTTGAAACAACAATCTCTTCAAAACTCAGAGCATCAAATACCTCCTCGAGTTGGGCAGTATGCGTGGTGTCGTCAATGGTATCCACTCTCTGGTGCTGCTGATTTCTATATGAGTTTTGTCGCTGACGTGGAGGGTCACGACGGGTAGGACGATTGGCTGGTTGCTTTGAAACAGACCGCGACCGACAGAACTTCTGCCAATGATTTTGCTTGCCACATTTCTTGCACGCTGTACCAAATGCTGGACAAATGTGACGTGGCTGTCGAGGATGATGGCGTCCACAGCTCTGACATGCACTTTGCTGAGGACGGGCTGCTATTGCATCAACCGCTTTGTTGTCTGGTTGCATGCGGGCTAGCTGTGCCATATGAGTTTGTGATGCTTCGTAAGTTCTCGCAATTTCCAGTGCGTTTTCCAGTGTCAGGGATTTGTCTTTCCCCAACAAGTCCTTCTGTATGTCAGTGTACCTTGTACCAGCGATGAACAGTCAGTTCAGGCATATCAAGTTAGTTTCCAAGTTATCTTTATTAGAGTACTGCTGTATTTAGTTTACTGTACTGGTGTGTATTCTGTGTGTGTCTATATAGTTGTATACATGCAGTGTGTAGTATGAGTGTGTATCCATACATACATTGTGTAGTGTAATGCTGGCAACATGCAATGCCTCACAAGTAGGGTGTAAGATGCAATACATCACACTGTCCTCTATTGTTGTTGTCATCTACTTCTAGCAAGGACATGTTTGGTGAGATGGAGATCTTGGGGCAGTTCAACCTGGGCTTCATCATCGCTAGACTGGGCCGTGATCTCTTCATCATTGATCAGGTAAGAGTTGTTGCATGTTCATATTCAGTATTTGTACGCCTGATAAATAAATTAAATCAATCAATGTTTAAACAAGTGAAATGCCTTAGATTTTTTTCTAATAAAGAAAAAAAGGTAAGAAAAAAGATTAGAAGAAAAACAAAATTAGAAGAAAAAAAGATTCAAATAAATCAATAAATCTTATTACTCTAACTTAAGTTCTCAGCTATTGGCTAAATACAGTTAATTTTTCTAATAAAAGACAAATCATCAATAATCAAGGCAAATTAATAGCAGTTGTCAGTCTTTGTCACAATATCAGTTTACATTACTGTGTTAATTATTATTCTGAGATCAATAAATGAACATTAATGTTTGAACAGTTACGCTACTATTCAGTGAACTGATATTCTCTGGAGATTATAGTTCACAACTGATCTGTAACTGGACTTCATTGTTGATTCATCATGATATAACCCCTGATATTATTTCCTCCACCAGCATGCTACAGATGAGAAGTTCAACTTTGAGACGCTGCAGAAAGACACAGTACTTCAGGGCCAGAAATTGATTCAGTGAGTATTCAAGACTACATTTACCCAGTTTATTCACTTTTATTGCGCGGTTGTTTATTGGAACTTGTTAATGCCTGTCCAACACCATCTACCTTCCTAGAAATAATTGTTTGATATAGTAAGCAATCTTAACGATTTGGAAGACTTTGTGGTTTCACTAACACTTTTTCTATGTTTCTTACCCTATGGAAGATGCCTTTGGAATAATGTATGGTTAATATAATTATGGTTTATATTATTCTTTATATTACATGAAGACCACTTTTAATTATGGTTTATATTATTCTTTATATTACATGAAGACCACTTTTCCCTTAAGAGGGCTACCATATGAAGCCAGTTGTCAATCAGTGCAACGTCACACTTACACACATGTTTTCTACTTCGGCTGGTTGGATGAATTAGAATAAGCATCAGTGTATTTGTTCATACTTCTTGAATATCATTGATTTGGATTGTTTTGGTGTTCTTAAAATAAATACAATGTTGTTTGCTTTTCTGTCACCCACAGACCTCTGCAGCTGGAGCTGACTTCAGTAAATGAGTCAATTCTCATGGACAATCTGGACATCTTCAAGAAGAATGGATTTGATTTCATTATTGATGAGGACGGTATGTAACTCTTGACTTTTATACTTCTGCAAACTTTCACTCCATGATACATACAAATTTGATTGTGATATGTGTATTGTGTGCTTAACATTTGATAGCACATCTTACTGTGATATTTGATTGAATTGCTTTTATTGGTAGCAAAGTATTTACATTTTATTTGTTGCCATTTCAAGCTGTAGAAGGTTTATCAGTTATTGTGCACCTATCCATTGCAGTACTGTGAATAATCAACTAGAATATTATTTACCTCCTATGTATTTCTGTCATCAAACTGTTCATGGGATATTCAGAGAATATCAGGATCTAAATATAAATTAGATGATTGTATTTCCTTTGTTTTGTTTTTTTTCAGGCATGCCCACCCAGAGAATCAAGTTGGTTTCCCAACCTACCAGCAGAAACTGGACCTTTGGTAAAGATGACATCGATGAGCTCATCTTCATGCTTAGTGATGCCCCTGTAAGTCACATTTCTTTGGTATAATTTCTTATTTTTATGCCTCGGCCAACAAAGTGGCTTGAGGCATTATGTTTTGGGATAGTCCGTCCGCCTTCCGGTTTTCATTCTTGCAATATATTGAGAACTGGTTTGATGGTATTACTGTAACCAATTCAAGACTGATTGATTTTCCAATAACTTGCATTCTCCATAGACCACAAGATGGGTACTGTAGTTTGGGACCAGGTTCTGAATGGGTTCATTGCAAAAATTCTCCTTGAATCCTTGGCTCCAGTGTGAATATTTATGTTTAGTCATATGATGTTCTGTTAACTCATCTTCCCTTCAAAGAGAGAGAAAGACACATTAGTTTATTATAAAGAAACGCTTATTCCTAGAAAGCTGTAAAATCTTGAATTATCTGTGACTTACAAAGTATGAAAAATATGTTTATAATTTCAGTCTCTGTATCATCTCTTTCTAATAGGGGGTGCTGTGTAGGCCGACTAGAGTGCGTCAGATGTTTGCATCCAGGGCGTGCCGCAAGTCCATCATGATTGGCACAGCGCTCACCAAGGCAGACATGAAGAAGGTATGCCTGTCATCTGTTAAGAGGAATTCCATACCACAAACCCTTGTTCTTTGAAGGCATGATTATGGAATGTACATCAAAGTTTGCATTTTATTGTACAGAGCACCTGGTCTAGCTGGAGGTCTTGGGTTCCATTCCTGCGGAGGCCCTTTTTCTTTGCTCTTTTTCATTTAATTGAACCATATATCTGGTCAGTTTTTGGAAATGTTATTTATTATATTTACAAAAAGTTACATACATCACTTCAGTTGATCCTTTGCACTTATCCCTAAGTTGATTCTTGCCCTTCAGGTTTGTGTGAGGTTTATATACTAGCTTCTGACTAGCATGAGCATTGAAAAGGGTTACAGGGAAGGACCCCATCATTAGATCTTCTTGCTTAGTGATTCAGAGCACTGGTCTAGCAATCAGGAGGTCTCGGGTGCAACTCCCTTTGGAAGCCCATTTTTCTTATCTGCCATGGCTTTGGTGCCATGGGGTAAAGGTTTTATAATTCAACTTCCCTGTAAAAGGAGATAAAGTCCAGGGAATAATTTTCCCGGTATCGCATCGCAATTCGCGATGTATTTTTAGCCATTTGCTATGCATATTTTTTTATGAATCGCACTTGTGCACTGCAATGCCAGATGTGGGAACATACATGTTTCACACACAGCCAGCCATGTGTATGCAAATGTATGCAGACATGCAGTCTAGACATGCCACGTATGTGCACGCCGGAAAAACTATGGGCGCTGCCATTGTACGGTACGCAACCGGCCTTTCCCGTATATTTTGTTCTCGATTTTTCTGTCGATAATTCTTATTGGCTTACTGAGATATCTCTAGACTCTTTTATCCAATCAAAAGAGTTGTTAGATGTACATAAATATAATCTTGATCGTTTGATCGTCCTCTTTCAAATGATATATGAATCAAAGTACAGTATATTTCTTTTCATTACAATATTTGCCCTCGAAGATAGGGTGAAAATACAAGTAAAAATAGGAGAATTTCGAGGATATTTTAAAATTGAAATATCAAAATTTGTGAAGTTTTTACATAAAATTTGATTTCATGGATGTAATGTTCTTTATTTATATTTTCATCAACTCATTGACGGTTGCAAGTCTTAAATGTCAGTTTTCGAGCTACAACTTTCTGAAGTTAGGAGAAAAATATAACATTTCGGAAAAATTCGGACAGCCGCATTTTGATTGCTATTTATATCGACCGTGGAAGGAAATAGCGACATGCACGCTTTGTTTACGGAAAATTAGATATGTATTTAAACATAATTAACAAACAACTTTTCCTGATTTGGTTTCATTTTCTAGATTTCAAATTAACAAATCACGTTTAAAGCAGCTGAATCAACATTTGAGCGCGACTCTATTGGGAGTTTAGCCTT
Source organism: Echinarachnius parma (assembly GCA_037951105.1). Lineage (NCBI taxonomy): Eukaryota > Metazoa > Echinodermata > Echinoidea > Clypeasteroida > Echinarachniidae > Echinarachnius > Echinarachnius parma. The sequence goes on from JBAMJV010004038.1 coordinate 168,634, forward strand.
GTCTAGCGGCGTGGCTATCCTTCGTCGTTGCCTGTTACGCATTTTGCAGCATGATTCTAAAGCAATGAGTGTGCGGAACTCACTCACGCCGTAAGAAATGTATAGCTACAAACTCGGTCAATAATTTCTTATCAGATTATGAAATTAGATTTAAACGTGTGGAATAGATAAAAGACTTTAACATTTATTCCAGGTAAGATGTATATATAATGTATTTCATTTTAAAAAGTGTTATTTTGAGTTATTCGAGGAGTTCAAGGGTATTATACAAAACGTGGGGCAAAGCACGTGAAATTCTCCGCGCCGCCGTGCGCAGATAGATAGCGATGCCGATACGCTCGGGTACGGTCTACGCGCAAAGTCGAATGATTTGTTGTTCATGAGATTTACTGCTAATAAATTTTCAGAGGCATTTATCTAAAAACTGAACATTAAGACTTGGAACACCCATCAATGAAATCAAGAAAAGATCCCAAATATTACATTTGTGACACTCCCTTAGACGGGAAAACTTCAGTTTTTTTAATATCGTGTCTTAAAATTAGGCTTTATTTCACCTGTGAAAGCCCTTTTTCTTATTTTAACCCCTTTTAAATGTTTTATATAAATGTGAATCTCTAGTAAAAATTGAATATAAACATATTGATAAGAAAGAGTAACACTAGTAGTTTGTTGTACTATGATCCATTTTTGTACAACGGAACCTAATTTCGAAATAAAAGAGAAATTATGAAAGTTAGATTGAGTTCTAGTTCAACTTGACGCAATGTTTAGCGGTACGATTGCTTGAAGAGTTTTACACTGGATCAATGCACGCGCAACGCCGGAAATACGCTGCGCTGATTGGTGCCAGCAAACATTGTTGTGCAGTTGGGGTAACATGGCAGAGAGCATAGTACTTCCATACGTTGTGTACAACGTGCACATACGTGATGCAGTCTAGACATGATAATTATGCAGCTCTTCCAAGCTACACAGGCTAGGCACACACAGCCGGCCAGCTAGCCCAGTGAGTGTGTATGCAATGTACTGCACTGGGCTGATGTATATATCGCACAATTTTCCACAGCATGCACAGTACACTTTTCTTACCTTAGTATAATTTCATTTGGTCATTGTGTGTGGTGTTAATGTGCATTATGATTGCCTGAAAAAAATTGCTATACAAGTTTATCCAATTGCTGTACAAAAATTATTTTGTATAGCAGATTTGCTCTGCAATTTTTGGGCTGGAAATTATTCCCTGAAGTCATCTAACTTTTAGTTATAAGATGTAGACCAAAACAAGATAGATTAAATTACTTGGAACGAGATATGTAGATGTAAATGTCTGGAAAAAAACAATGACTACATTGTAGAATAATGACAGTTAATAGAGGTTTCCAGATAACTGGTGGCGGGAGAAACAAGTTGGGACTGTCATAAGCTGACCAAATCGTTCTCTTTTCTTGTTTTATCTACAGTTGGTGTGTCATATGGGTGAACTGGATCAACCATGGGTAAGATAATGTATATATATTATGTTATGTTTCCTTTGGCAGAATTTTTACTGCTTCTTTCTTGTCTGATTCAGTTATTGCATTTAATCATTTTATACTTGTTTGCAATTCAAATGGTTTGGACATTTGTTATGGGGTGGGTGATATTTTGGAGGCATTAACAAATGTATCAGCTATAATATAGTCTTGACTCTTTGAATGTTTCTTAAATCAAATGAAGGAATATTCTATTTTTGTAAATGATGATCTTTCCAGATAAATGGAGCAATATTTAAATGTTCTCCGTTAATTATTGTTGTTTTTTCCCTATTTGATTTACTATGACAGAATTGCCCCCATGGACGGCCAACGATGCGCCACCTATTCAACCTCAACATGATACCAGACTGAAACCCCAACCCTCAAATCTGGACAGAAGATATTCAGCATCCACTTTAATGCTGTTATCCGATCCGGGAACGATCCGATTTCCCGGCGGTAATCGCTTCCGAGACGATAACGATCCGATTCCGAGAATTACATTTTCTCGGTAGAAAATCTCGGATAGTATAGCATGTGTATACTACTTGACCTAAATGATAAATAAAATGTAGTACATGCATGTCTGCTGCTTGAATTACAACAACAACCATGCTGCTATTATGCACATCAGCTAGCTAGCTGAATTGCACTGCATGCACTGCAGCTGGCTCATGGCCAAGAATTAAAGAGAGAAAAGGAGAAAGAGCTCAGAAAGAGAGAGAGGGAAAATAAGAATTCAGTGACGTGATTAGTACACATAGTGTATGGGGCCTGTGTTTTATGACTGAGCTGAGAAGTATGGCTGTGTGTAGTGTTTCCCCAGCGTCCAGTATAGTACTTCGCACACAATGTACACACACACACACACAAACTAGTCTTGCTGTCCCAGGCCCATCATACACTCACCACCCAAGACTCTCTTTCCTCTCTCCCTATTTCCTTCTCTGTATGTCTATTATTTTATTGGTGAAATTCTACGATGGGGGCGGCACTATCCTAGCTGGTATGTCAAAATAGTCGCGCTCTCTCTATCTCTCTCTCTCTCCGTTTCCCCAGTCTATAGAGTCCTGCATAATCTTTACTATAGACATTTCTATCTTACTGTAAGACATTTCTATCACGGTCTCTCTCTTTAACCGTATTCAGTTCAGTGACAACGTGCAGACATGGACAAGTCGCAAGTGCGCGATCAGCATGTCTGAGCCTGAGCTTGTTTTGCACACGTCTTTTAGTACTAGAAAGTACTAATAAAACAAGAAAGATAAAGTCTACAAGCTGCATTTTTTCAGAGCAAATTCCAATACTATTTTTTTCCGAGAACCGAGACGATCCGAGATCCCGTTATGACTTTTGAATTCTACCGATCCGAGAACGAACCGGGATTTTTTCTTTACCTAACAGCATTAATCCACTTTTCACTGCAGATAACTATAGTTGTTTGCTACAGTGAAACCTCATTATAGCGAGCATGTTGGGTCCATTGAATTCACCTCTTTATATCAGATATATTGTTGTAGCAGGGCTTTAAAAGAACCTGGATCTGTGAAATTACCTCGCTATATTGGGTACCTCGTTATAACAGAGCTCGTTATAAATAGGTTCCACTGTACTAAATTTGTAGTATTGATTGCTTATAGCAAGTAGATGTGCCTCGATCCTGGCACTAAATGGCTATGGGGATTTCAGAATCTTAAAGGGGACCACCAGGCAAAGAACAACACATAATTATATGTTTTGGTACCTTTCTGTGATATCAAATAGATACCCAACATTTTACAAAGGGTTGTGTAATTCATAAACAAAGCAATTTATTACCACCACTTACAGAACCGCTATTATGTCCTGGTTCGGTACGGGCCAAACATTTGCGAGTGCGCCAATGCTATTCACGCATACGTTTGGAGACAATAGAATCCCGGACGATTCGTTCGCTCTGGACAAAGTAGTCTTCATACATGCACACTCATGAACGCATGCTTTAGAATGGTGTTGCGTTTTCCAATGATATATTTTTTTCTGGAAACATATTTTTGTGAACTTGTTGATGGAATGGACTACTAAAGATGTTACCTTTCATTTATAAGAATATTATTTTTGGGTGATGGTACCCTTTAAAGAAAATGGGTATTAATGATAGAGCTGAAAGACAAAAGTTAAGGGGAACTACATGTGTATTAACATATTCAGCTCGATCGTTTTATTTTCTGCACCAACAAATGAATTGTTTTATAAACATTACTTGTAATCATGGATAATAATAATAATAATAATAGCTGACTTTTATATAGTGCATTTCAGAACTGGTGAGAACTATAAATGCGCTTTACAAGCAAAACATAAGAGCAATTGTATTAACATTCAATTCATAGGCAAATTAATTTTATAAACATTATAATACACAATTTAGGCATATACCTTAACACAAAATTACATGAATGGGCATACATACATACTTATTAAAAGGCATTAGAAAACAGATACGATTTGAGTTGTGACTTGAATTGTTCAATGGTTTGTGCAGAGCGGATGAGGCTGGGAAGAGAGTTCCAGAGTCTGGGGGCAGCCCTGGAGAAAGTCCTTGAACCAAATGATTTTGTTCGTACGGCTGGTGTGGTGAGGAGATGTTGATACATTTTTACCAAATTACAATGTGTTACTGATTGAGTGATTACAGTTTCTGTTGCATATATACAGGAATGGTTTATTATAATCAACATGAGTCCCCCTTCTGTTAACACATTCTGCAGAGATTACTGTACCAGATGTGTCCAATTACTGTGTAATCGCGAACATGTATTGGTTATAGTTTGTGACCGCTCTCTTTAGCTATGTGTAGGAAGTAGGAAGCCATAATTATGAAATGAACTGTGATTATTAATGTCATCAATCCTTCCCAAATGTGTATTTCTTTAAAGAAATTAATTATGAATTTCTTGAATAAGCCCAGGTAATAATTGAGAACAGTAGCCCTGTGATCTGCTACCTCACATCTTACAGCAGAATTGCTACCAATGTAACTTTCCAGAATTTAGTCCAACAAATTCTTACCTTTTTAACAGCTTTATTGCTCTATCTTTGAAATCACAATTTTGTTTTGGTAAACAAATATTTTTATCTTGAGAAGCCAAATAATCAATAACATAATCATGTAGGTTGACTTGATATATTATTTCTTATCTTTTTTCACCTATTTGTATTATGTAAATTATAATCCTTTTAAATCACTACAATCAGAATTATGTTGTTATAATGTGTCTTTATATTTGATATGCTTTTGTAATAAATTTATTGTAAGTAAAACATATTTGTGATAATTTTTGTAACTATTTTTAACCCATTCAGGACTGGTTCCGAAAATATTCGTGCTTGGGTCTATGGAGAATACATGTTATACCAAAATCAATCTGTCCTGAACGGGTTAATATGTAAATGTATATCACAAAACGTAACCGGTTAAGAAAGAGATGGGCGTTAAATCAATTTTTGTACTTCAGAGATACTAATGGTCAAGTTTGAGAGCCTTGCAGAATCCAAATTTAGGTTTCTTTCATTTTTTTGTAGATATCCCCAAAATTATGAATTATGAAATTGGCATTACACAGAGAAGGCTCTTACTTACAAGATGGTATGCAGAACTCAAGTTAGCAAAGAAAGGGGACTTAACGTCCATCTCACTCTCACCGAACAATATACACTTCAGGGGGTTGTTGCATAAAGAGTTGCGATTAATTGCCAGTCAGAAAATATGCGCATTTGAATCAATCAGATTTGCACATTTCGGCGCATTTTCAAGCTTGTAATTAATCGCAACTCTTAATGCAACACCCCCCAGGATCATCATCAAGCTACTAACTAAACACTCACTTTAAATAATAAAACTTCAACATCACAAGATGTATTTTACAATATTTACTATTTTACTACAACTATATGTTGTTTATTAATATCGATGAGTAACACATCACATGAAACGTTAATAGAATAATCAAGCATAATACTATTTAATTTGCACTATCCCTTTTAATATGAAAATATTTATATTTACAGTCCACAAAATCACAATATTTTTGCATAGTCAACACCAGAAGATAACTATTAAATAGCTATCTTCTTCAACCATTTTTAATTACTGAAATTTATTTAGTTATGATTAAAAGCAGTGCATAGCCTATAAACTAGTAAACTGTATGTTTTCACTGATCAATACTCTACTGTTCACAAGTTAGCTATCACATTTTACTGGAAATTAAAAAGCTTCGTTTAGGGTCTGAACATGGAGATAGTTGCACCCTAGCTCTGCGCCAGATAAGATGAAACAATGTTCGTAGCCCCTTTCATGAAACAAGCCCCTGGATCTTGAACAAATTTTTACCATCAACTTCTCACACGGAGTAAATTCATAAAATGTAACCCTGTTTTACATAAATTTGTAAACGACAATAAAGTAAAGCATATAGTGTGCCATCGATCTATGTGCATTATTACCCTTGGTCCATCGGTACAATTCAAACCTACATGATTATCACCTGCACCTTTTCAACTCCCCTGGGAGCATACTACTAATATGCAAATGGAATAAAATGTTCTTAAATAGATGCAAAATCATGTATGTATGTGTATCTGTTTTCATAGTATGCAACTGTGCAACTGACTGGAACTGTCATCCTATAACCTTTGTGAGGGAGGATATACAATTTCATTGTTCTTTGTAAGTACATTAATACATGTATTAGGCCGAGTTGGAAGCACTTTGGAATTTCACACAGAAAACAGGATTTGTGTCTTGAACATCTTTCCTCACATGATAACCTGATGCATCCATGCCTGCACAGAAAGACCATCTGTTTAGAAAGACAAGTAGTCTTGATTCATTTTAAAAACATTTTAAATTACAGTGGAACCTTGTTGTAACAAGGACCTTTGAACCGTGAACATTACAATGTTACATAAGTTTTCTTGTTACAATGGAACCTCTTTATAACGAGCTCAGTAATAACATGGTACCTGATAGATATATAATGTAGCAAAGTAATTTCACAGGTCCAGGTTCTATGTACTTATTATTATCAACCCCTGATACGAATGAGATATCTGATATAACGAGGTAAGTTCAATGGGCGTAAGGTGCTCGTTAGAATGAGGTTACACTGTACATAAAAGTGTTTAAAAAAAGTGCTTGGACCAGCAAAATTACCTTGTTATATTATAATAGAAACCCCTCTTAAAGAGGGGGTTGACTTTCTATTTTGTGTCGGGGCTCTTTATAACAAGGTTCCACTCTACAACAGAAATACCAACTGTTCTGCCTCATCCTATGGTCTTAGAGAAGATGTTAATCTACAAAGTTCCTCCACAAGAAAAGAATACAAATAAAAAATGTACTATGTCTGATGACGAGGAAATTGAGCATAGATCCCGAGTTAAATAAATGCCATTGCCTGACATAGCGTCCAATGTCACCAGTCACATGACCCATCTTTCCACCCGTCCAGCCATCGTTCGTCGACTTTGGAGCAGTCAAACTTGGGCTTCCCTAACCGGCTGCTAACATCGTTGTGAAGCCTGCAGAACCACTGCGACAAGTTGTGCCGGGAACTCGTATCCGGACGATTGGTTTTTAACCTGCACGAGAAAATAGGGAAATAAATAAATAACACAGAACAGGTAAGTGCATATTTGCCTAAATGTGGAAGTATAGACTTGATACGGCTCATTTGACATTCATTAACTCTTTCCTTGACAGTGAGAAGACATGCAACAATTTTAATAAAGAATTCTTTTATTTGAATGCTTAAATTTATTGCACATATTGTCTGATTACAGTAGAAAGTTTGTCAATAAAAGGACATTTTTCATCTTTTAAGAATGGCCCATATGATATGGAGACTTCTAAAGAAGAGCAATTAAAAGAGAGGTGTGATGGTGTTAAGGATCTGATCTTGATCAGAATCTTAATTTGGTGGCCAATATAAGAGTATCTAGTGGGCCAATTAAATCTCTATTAGCCACCGTTTAGAGCAAGAACATAAAACTATAGTCTCTTACTTATCCCTGAGGTCCTCTGCACAGTCGTCACACGGGTAGAACTTGGAGAAGAGGTGGATGAACTGGCTCATTTCGGACTCCTGTGTCTGGCTGGGTTTGTCCGGATAGTAGGCAGCCATTGTATGCAGGAGGGACCATGTGTTCCGTCCAAGTTCCTCTCGATCCAGTGGACATTGGGGGTCTGGCTTAGAAGGCGTTGCAGACGCTAGCTGTTGGTCAGATACAAATATATGGTTTTGTTGATTTAGTTAACTTGTTCCCTACTAGATTTGACAAACGGTTTGAAACTCCGCCAGGCCATAGAATTAATATCTATGGGTTCCCCTAATCAATGGGTAAACTCCTTATTAGAAACTGGGTCATTTCAGACTGCTGTGTCTGGCTGGGTTTGTCCGGTGTGAAGGACTAGGAAGGACCATGTGTTGAACCCAAGTTCCTCTCAATCCAGGGGACACTCGCTCAGGGTCTGGCTTTGTAGAGGTCATAGACATCAAATAGAAGGATGGTTTCTTTGATTTAGTTTACACTCTTTATTAGAAACTGGGTCATTTCAGACTACCTTATGTTAACCCCTTCACCACGGGAACCTAGTGGGTTGTGTACAAAGTCTACGGGGATTTCAGAAACTCGTAGGGAACGGGTTAGTGCTGTAACCGATCATCGGATCGGCATGCCGATCACGATCCGATCATACATGATCGGACCGTTTTTGCCGATTTCCGATCATGCAGAAAAAAATCGGAAGATCGGATCGGCAAAAAAAAAAAAAAAAAATCCGTTTTTTTTTTCTTTGGAAAATGATCCCAAAAAACATATTTTGGGAATATAAATGAATACCAAAGCAACATATATCCATATGAATAAGCCCAAGGTAATCTTGTATGGGTATGCTTTCATTTAAAACTGATTACCTCTCCTTTTACAAAATTATTCGCGCCGATTTTGAGCTTAGTCCCATGTGTTTCTGAAAGGTTACGCCAAATTAATCACATGGGACTAAGCTCAGAATCGGCGTGAGTAATTTTGTAAAACAAGAGGTAATCAGTTTGAAATGAAAGCATACCCGTACAAGATTACCTTGGGCCTATTAATATGGATCTATGTTGCTTTGGTATTCATTTATATTCCCAAAATGTGTTTTTTGGGGATCATTTTCCAAAGAAAAAAAAACAATTTTTTTTTTTTTTTTTTTTTTTTTTTTTTTTTTTTTTTTTTTTTTTTAGCCGATCATCCGATCCCGATCATCGATCCGATTTCGAAGATCGATAAAATTTTGCCGATCCGATCAAACGATCCGATCATCAAGGTCAGTTACAGCACTAGAACGTGTTAATGGGATTATAACGTTTGAAAATTCATGATTTTACTTGCCCCTTTAGGCAAGTAGAAAAAAAAAGTTAGTGTTGAGACTTGAACTGGGGTAAACAGATTAGAATCACATCAAGGTACAGAAAAGAAGGATGACTCCTGTAGGCTCTAGACTTTCCGGTCTTCTCTACGTTGATTGTTGTTACTGTCTGTCTATCTTAACTCCTTGAGTGCCAAGCTCGCATCATGTGTGAGTTACAATACACACAAATGCCATAGAGCATAAAAATACCTGGTACTTTAAGAGTTAAACTTCAGTTGCGCATGCATTGAGGATCGGCTGTTTTGAATCTTTGATTCCACAAATGTTTATCCAAAAGGGTTTTTAAATTGTTAACAGTTTTTGCTTCAACGACTTTCTCTGGCAAGCTATTCCAGTCTGATACCACTCCCTGGCTAAAAATGTTACTCCTGATGTCCAATCTTGATCTTTTCTTATAAAGTTTTTGTGCATACCCCCTAGTGGTTGCAAATCTTGCCGTTTATGAAATTTAAAAAAAAAGGAATGTCAACATTTATCTAATGAATATGATGACATATCCTTTGAAGGCTTGTTCATTTTTAATAATCACAAATTAACAAATTTAAGGTAAAATATGATGATCGATGATTGAACAGCCAGTGCCTGAAATTAAAAAGTATTTCACATAAAAGTGATAAAACAAACCTTAGGTTGCAATTGCCTATTGAATTCCGTAAGAATACCCAGAGCTAAATGTTTTATGCTTTTTGTCCTCGAGTTAGTCTGCTGGTCATAACAATGGCTCTGCCAATTCTCCATTATCATTATGAAACAAAGATGAAATTTAAGTTGGTTATTTATTATTTAGTTAGATGGTTAGTTAGTTAGTTAGTTAGTTAGTTAGTTAGTTAGTTAGTTCGTTCTTCTTCTTCTGGTGTAGTACAGTCCACCTACTGGTGTATCGCGTACTGGTTTGGCGGGCACAGTGCAGTATGTACAGTGCAATAATAAAATGACTAAGTTTTATGTGCATTTAAAAAGATGCTCGTCTCCCACTAACGGAGCTGGGTTTCCTGTACCTTCTGCCGAAACTGGTCTACAGATATGCAGTTGACCATGTCCTTTGGCAGAGCATTCCACAGTCGGATGGAGTCAGGGAAGAATGCTCGTTGGTACAGGAGAGTTCTTGCAAATGGAACGATGAACTTCTGTGTGTGTCCTCTTTGAGATGTTATTGCAGGTTGGAGGTGTTTGCATGGGATTAGTTAGTTAGTAAGTTAGTTAGTTAGTTAGAAGTTATTTAGTTAGTGAGTTAATTGGTTGGCTAGTTAGCAAACAGTAAAATTGCATTAATTAATCAAAATCAAAAACATGTACAAAGAAATGTAACCAAGAAATTAGCCGGTAGGGTATATACATGAGTCATGACTGACACAGGCATCTCTGTATGAAGGAACTGTCATAATTATCAAAGAATTGCTGTATAAATTAGACTCTATTTATTTTGTATACAAAGTCAAAAAAACATTTCAATGTATTTTTTTAATTATTTTAGTATCGCACTACGCATTAGTTGTGCGGATTACACCATCGTACAAATATAATCCACGTGCGCTACTCCTGAGTCGCACCTGGTTGACATAAAACATAACATGTTTTATACACTTAAATAGACTATGAATGATCTTCATAAACTTACATTTGGCATGGCCATGGGAAAACCGGGTGGTAAAGACACTCCTTTACCCTTTGCAAAGCTCCGAAAATCTGTACAAGCTCTGCATGGTTTCTTCTTGTCTTTCTTTCCGTGCAACTCTTCTACTGGCTCTTTATGAGGTATTACACCTGCCGTAGAATCTTTACTCATGTTGGCACTGGGCGCTGCCATCTTTAACGATGATGCAATCGTAAAGTGCTATTGCGCCATCTCTGGAGAATATGTGCCAGTCATACAAGTTTGGTGTCAAACATTCTGTCAAACGGTTTATCAATGTTATGATTTCTGACATTTGAGAGTCTTTTGACTCTTGTTTTTGCTTTGTTTTTTACTTTTGAAGAGTCATTTTGTTTATTATTTTGAGAATTTGACATGTAATCTATTTTATCATTAAATGTTCCTGCAGCAGAGAGCCTCATCCACTCCCTAATAACATCCAGATTGGACTTCTGCAATAGCCTCCTTGTTGGCCTTCCAGCTTCATCAATAAGAAGACAGGCTCAGTACAGAATGCAGCTGCTCGCTTACTCACAGGAAGGAAAAAATATGACCACATCACACCAATCCTGGAAGAGTTGCACTGGCTGCCAGTTGAGTACAGGATAAAGTTCGAGGTCTTACTACTGACATTCAAGGCTGTCCACGATCAGGCCCCTCGATATGTTGCCTCCTTGGTGGAAAAGAATCAGTCTCGTCCAGGGCTACGCTCATCAGGTCTTCTTCTCCAAGTCCCACAGACACGACTCCAGAAGTATGGTGATCGTGCCTTCTCTTCAGTTGCTCCACGCCTCTGGAACTCCCTCCCTCTTGTGCTTCGCAAAATTGACAAACTTGAAGGTTTCAAAGCAGGCCTAAAAACATTTCTTTTCAAGCAATATGTGCAGTAAATTGAGTTTTCGGAGGAGCAGGCGCCTTTGAGTGTTTGAACAGATAAATGGCGCCATACACGTGCTGTGGATCATCATAATATCGAATTAACTTTTCACGTCCCTCTCTTTTCATCCATCAGGGGGTGTTTCACAAAGATTCTAAGTTGGACCCATAAAAGTATATGACTCCAACTATAGTCCTAGAAGAGTTGGACCTAACAATAATGTAAAGCCATTTGTAGCCTTGGAATAAGACATAATTATTCAAAATAAAAAATGCAAGTGTTTAAAACTGCCAACAAAAATGTATATCAATAACTTCAAGGCTCCTTGATCTGTTGATAATAACTTAATATTACCAGATTACTGATTTTAATCAAAGTGTGCAAAGAAACTAACAGCTTTCCATAATAGGTCCAACTTAGGATAAAGTTCAACTTAGCATCTTTGTGAAACACGCCTCGGGGATTGGCTCTAGTTGTGCCGTTACCTTATATTCTGGTTTACCAAGTTACATTATTGTTTTAAATTCATTATTTATTGACATATATACAAACCGTAAAGAACAATCAATGAAAAATGAATGACACGAAAAATATAACAAATAAAAACGTTACAATTATCACGTAGTTCTCAATTTTAGTGCTCACAAATCCATAAAATGTCAACATTCCAATATTATATAACGCACAGTTCCCGGGAACGTTGAATTTTGTTACCACCATTTTCGAAATTGTGTTGTAAGTTTACCTTTTCTTTTTGGCATAAAAATATTCAGTTTATACAGCACCCTCAAGAAAGTAAAAATACGGATATTTGGAAGTTTTATATACCTCAAGTAATTGCTGGTTAAGTTTTGTTTGATCTGTGGTGCCTCCGTTACGTAACCTTGTATTTGCACAGTCCTTCAATGGAGGGGCTTCTAATAGAGGAAGAATACCCCCTCATTTTAAGAGGCGCGAAACATTTGCGTGGGCCAGAGGGGACAACCCCCTGCCCCTCCCCCCCCCCCCCCCCCCCCCCTGCTCATACTTGTGGGCTAAACATTAATTGAGTAACGCAAAAATATAAATGTTGGCTTCTACAAGATTATGAGCAAGAGGCGGAAGCTATAAAATTATACAGCAATAAGTATATTGGGGCTGTGACAGCACAATATTTGTGCAAAACTCGTGTACCTATAACTATTTTGGTAAATTGTAATGCACTCATTTTAAATCCGATTGTTTGGGGACGAAATCAGTATCATTTTGCAACAATAGTCGCCACTTTTCGAGCAAAATTGGCAAAATTGAAAAGATCCAGGAAGGATGTTATCCCGGTGGACAAAATTACATCAGCCATCGGATGATAATATTCTGGCACACCAATAAATATACAGGCTGCCCCCTCCCCAATACTTAAAAATAATAATGAATTGTATTTATCTTTTCAATACTTTTGCACTGTATAATATATTATTTTCTCGGGCATGGGAAACACTCCCACAATCAATCCGCACTAACGTGCTTTCTCTTCACCCCTCCATTATGGAGCCTTCTAGCCATGGTCCTCCCCTTGCCCCTCCCCTTGCCCCTCCCCTTGCCCCTCCCCTTCCCCCTCCCCTTGCCCCTCCCCTTCCCCCTCCCCTTCCCCCTCCCCTTGCCCCTCCCCTTGCCCCTCCCCTTGCCCCTCCCCTTCCCCCTCCCCTTGCCCCTCCCCTTCCCCTTGCCCCTCCCCTTCCCCCTCCCCTTCCCCCTCCCCTTGCCCCTCCCCTTGCCCCTCCCCTTGCCCCTCCCCTTGCCCCTCCCCTTCCCCCTCCCCTTGCCCCTCCCCTTGCCCCTCCCCTTGCCCCTCCCCTTGCCCCTCCCCTTGCCACTCCCCTTGCCACTCCCCTTGCCCCTCCCCTTGCCCTTCCCCTTGCCCCTCCCCTTGCCCCTCCCCTTGCCCCTCCCCTTCCCCCTCCCCTTCCCCCTCCCCTTGCCCCTCCCCTTCCCCCTCCCCTTCCCCCTCCCCTTGCCCCTCCCCTTGCCACTCCCCTTGCCCCTCCCCTTGCCCCTCCCCTTGCCCCTCTCCTTCCCCCTCCCCTTGCCCCCTTGCAGGTTGGCCCTGTCTACGCCACTGTTCTATTTATATTAATACCCCCTATTCCCCCTTACGTCTCTTTTTGTTAGCTCTTCAGTTCGCGAGTAAACTCGGCAAGATTTGCATCAATTTGCATGTAACGTTGAACCGTTATACAAACATCCATACATGCTGGTAAACAAGACAGTTGCCTAACTATATTACAGAGCATCTGAACAAAAAAGTCGTAAGGCTTCTTTTTCCCAGGAATACCATTTTCAGCATTGCACGAACTTAAACACTCACATACAAGAACAACCACACGTATACACTACCACAAACAAGTAACATGGACCTTTTTCTTTACATAACAATGTCCACATTTGCCATATAGAATGCATGATACACACTCATGATTTATTTTTCACTATAAACAGTAAAACATTTCAAAATAAACACAATTTTGTTCATTTTTGGTTTCATTTTCCCAAATTATGAAGGGTCAATTTTGCGTGAAATATTGGGTTTTAATTTTATGCAAAACTTTTGATGATATCTGAAAGTCACAAAGTTGTTCTTTTCTCATGTTGAAATAATCAAATCGTTGACAATTATTTAATATTTCAAGTATATATGACACATGTTGCTCTTATTACAAGTTCTCATCCAGTGGTGTATCGTGATCCTAATGATTGTGGGGGAGGGGGTGGCATATAATAGTTGGGCCAAGGCATGATTTTGATGAAAATGTTCATCATAATACAATTTGAGATTTCTTAAAATAGGAGGGCATTTTGCAAGTTCAGTTTATGATAGTACTTTCACTTACTTTTCAATATTGTAAATGTACAATCTTAGGCTCAAGCGATATTTGTATGATATTAAATAGAACATTGTCAACACAGTCAACGAGATCTTATTTAATAGATTTATATGCCTAATTATTCATGTTACTATTACCTTTATTTATGTATCATATGATTGTTGTTTACGTCACATTGTTCAATTATTTTTGTTTACATAACATGGCTCGCATTTCAGTTAATATCTACTCCGTAATTTCAATCAACGAATACATTAATAAATTATTGACAAATAAGCATGAAATATATCATACAATCTACTTTGAATATGGCAGAGACCTTCGCATTTTATTCGTTGCAAACTAATAAATGTGTTTTCCAGCTATACAGAGAGTAATACTAATACCAATTTGGACAAACATAGATGCCCAAAATAGAACTCGAATGGGAAGACTTTTAAGTGATCGCTCTTGAAGGACACATGGAGAGTGAAAAATAAATAAAGGTTGGAGATTGAAATCGAAAATAGAAGTAAAAGAGATTGGGTAAAGATGGTGCAAGCAAATACAGAGGGAGGAGGGAGACACAATGGAAGCTATATATGCATGATACAAATAAGGTGGAATTTTGGATGTAAAAAATAGTTAGATGAATTAAGGGGAGAAGAGAAGATTCTTTGCATTTGATTGTGAGCCGTTTTCTAATCCTATCACAAGGTGTTTGCTCGCCAAGCAGCAGGTACGCTTACCGTAGTGGGCGGGGCCTAGGATAGAAACAGAAGTAAAAACATATATTTGGTAATGTGATCAGCGCGATAATACAAACATAGAAAACACTATTTTGTCTCGTCCTTTATCTGTTTTGTTCGACGTTATAGTAATGTTAGGCATCGTCACGCAGATAACTAGTGGCACATCTATAGAGTTAACAACACGGGGTAAGCATGGCAAAGAGGAGTCATGCAAATTATCCCCATAACAATTAAAACAGGTTGTAATTAAATATTATGTTTACGTTGTTTCCCTGAGATGGGAGGGAGCAGTACCTAATCTTCTCGCTCTCCTAAGTTGGACCGTCGCGACGCCACTGGAGCGAACCAACACAAACATATAGGCCTGCTAGTCTAATTACAAATATATTAAGTAGATTGGTGTGCCTTATAAATCGTTAAAAATTCAACTATTTTAGATTGTTAATTTATTAGAAGGGAACCAGCACAAAACAATAAACGTATGTTGATAGCACGATAGCGTGTGCAGGAAAATAGTTTTCGAGAAAAAAGCAAACATGAGAATTGTTCCCTATATCTTACTCTTTTACCTCTCTTTGGTATCTTCCTTTCTCCCCCCCCCCCCCCCCCCCCCACCTCTCTCTCTCTCTCACCACTCTCTCTTCCTCTTACTCAAACATTACAGTTCCGTCCGTCATACTACAGTACTTTTGTTGATTCGCTTTCCTTGCTATTGTTTGCGGTGGTCATCTGGCGCCTATTGTTCCCATTGTTAGAGATGGCTTCGCCCCTCCGAGGTATCTGCGTACATACGCTGACTAGATCAACACAATCAATAACAAATGCACCTTTTTAAAATATATAATGCAGCATAAAGTGCATCATTATGGAGACATTATGTTGCGTCCTATACCGTATGGTGCAATCCCATTAAGAATTGAGATTTGTTACTGAAAATATTTCAAATCCATCAATTTATCATTTTATTTGACATGGAATAATAGGTATACTGTTGGTTATCTATTATTCCTATTGTTGTAGATGGCTTCGCCCCTCCAACATGTCCAAGGAAGCTGCGTATACATACGCTGACTGGATCAACACAATCAATAACACTATGCACCTTTTTAAAATGATGCAGCCTATAATAGTGCATCTTATAAATACCAGTTGCTTCCTGTGGCGCAATTACAATTATTTATGCTTAAAGGGATAGTTGAGTATTGGTCAAACTTATCTTTAGTAACCAAAACCTGCACCATTACGGTACAAAACAATAGTTTTAACTTCACCATGCTCGAAAAGTATACACAATTACAAACGACTAAGTAAAACCCCTGTTATCATTCAAAAAGAGCCGTTACAACTCAAGAGGGCGCTCTCTAAAAAAATAATTGGTTTTAGCCATTTTTCATACAAAATTGTGCATTCAATGTTTTGTTAAAATAATGATTCAATAGAGATATCATCAACGACTTTTTAAAAACCTATTCAGATTTTTTCTAAAAAGTCAAAATATCCCCTGGTGAAGAATTTTTGAATAAAAATATGTTTATGGATATTTCCGCCGTTTCTGAACCGATTTTGTTCAAATAAAGTTTATTCTGTCATTAAAATTGTATGTTCTTTCAAATTTGACAGTCAGTTTTTCATTATCTCACAAAAAAATATTTTGTGAAATGCCCCCCTATACCAACACTCAAATATCCCTTTAATATTCATGATTTTAAAACAAGTTTAAAATCCTTTAATTCATATAGTTCGATACATTTATGTATTTGATCATGTTTTTTTTTACTCGTGGCACGAACATTTTATCAAAATATTTGTGCACACTAAACACATTTTGGAGAAGATTATTAAATTGCCCGGGTTATGCTAAAATAGCCAATAGCCAGGGTTATAAAAACAAACACATTCGGGCAAAATCATCTCAAATATAAAGGAAAAACCACCTGGTGGGGGGGGGGGGGGGCAAATTCATAGTTGGGCCATGCATAATGAATGGTTATAGTTATTATATATGAAGCCGACCTACTTTGAGGTTTGGAATATTACTGTTTTTATAGTCAGATAGTGTTGGTATATACTAGCAGTATAAGATTGCATACCGTAATTGCATTGCTGCTGTGGAGAGAAGTTGGGCCAAAACGTTTGGCTTACAATTACAATTAAAAAAAAAAATTATAATACTCGTTAAAAGAACGATAATTAAAAGATGATTAGCGTCGTGACGTTAATGTGATGCTCAACTTAACAATAATATGGGACATGGAGAAAATGATAATGAACATCGATCTCAGAATAAAGTCCATCGGAAAATAATTACTCTGCCTACTTTGTTAATTGGCACGTTCACTATAATTATATATGCTCATTAATGTTCCCAATATTGGCGCACTTTGCCAAATATCTTGACTTCCGTCTTGGTGGCGTAGGTTTTAGAAATTCAATTCAATTTCAATTTCAATTTTATTTATGTTTCCAACAAAACATTTCAAATCAATTATAATCATTTACAAATATTAAGGTATATATATTGGAAACAAGAGGGGTCCACTAAAAAACAGTGCTTGTACAAATGTGGACCCCTCAGATAATAATGAATAATTAAATTAATACAATAGTGAATTCATTACTACAAACGAACTAAAACAAATAGGAAAAAAGCGATGCCAACAGAGACGAAAATGGGACAAGAGAGAACATTACATGACAAAGATAGAAGAAGCAGAGAGGGAGAGGGTTATCTACATGTATATGGAAGTGCTGCTTGGGCATAATTGTTATTTATTCATTTAATTTGTTAGTTATTTATGTATGTATTATTTTATTGATCGATTGATTGATTTATATTATTATTACTACTCGAGGGGTCCACAATCTACAAGCAGTGTTTTTAGTGAGTCTCTCCTGTTCTACCAACGATATTAACTGTACATATTACATGACAGTTACATATTTGAAATTTTTGTTAGAAATGAAAATAAACTGAATTACTGTACTGAACTGTATATATGTATGTATTTATTTATATATTAATTTATTCATTTATTTATTCATTCATGTATTTATGTATTGATGTACACTGTTGGTCATAAAATTGGAATATTTTTTATATAGATCCAATTTCATTATTTTCCCTATTTGTTGCGCCTAATGAACCATTTTATACTAAAAATAATTATTTTATAATGTTTCCAAACTACCAATGTACAATAAATGGTTGCATGAATTTGCATTAATTAATTTAGCCTTTTGTTTGGAGCTTTGAAAAGCAGGACCTTTGATGATTGGCCCCTTTCCCTCTCCAAAGCGTATGTCCAACAAGTCATCGTTATGGGTCATTTCTCAGAGTTGGCTGAACAATTTTCAACCAAAATTGGCACAGAGGCTCTTACCCAGGTAGCAAGCCAACGTTGGTCCAAGTTGGACCAACGTTGTCCAATTTTTTCGGCAACGTTGGTCCAACGTTGTCCGGCAACGTTGGACCAACGTTGCTTGCGTACGCCCAAACAACGCTGCTCCAACGTTGGCGAAAACAAAATACCAACGTTGGATCAACGTTGGTCCATCGTTGGAAAGTTGTCATTTGTCAACGTTGGACCAACGCTTTTCCAACGTTGATCCAAGGTTGGTATTTTGTATTCGCCAACGTTGGAGCAGCGTTGGTTGGGCGTACGCAAACGTTGATCCAACGTCAAAGCAACATGTGTCCAACAAGCATCCACCATATTTCCAACAAGCATCCAACATGTCTCCAACACTCATCCAACAAGCATCCAACATGTCTCCAACAAGCATCCAACATGTCTCCAACAAGCATCCAACGTTGGTCCAGCGTAATTCACCAACATTTCTCCAACGTTGGTCCAACGTTGATCCAACGTTGATCCAACGTTGGTCCAACGTTGGTCCAACATTGGACCAACGTCTCACCGTACTAAAAAAATTAAATTAATATTCATATGACACGCCTATTGGTGATATCTAGAACATCCTATCCTAGCTTTCCCTTTACCTAAGACTAACCCTAACCCTATTCCTAGTCCTATTCCTATCCATATAGTCCTATTCCTATTCCTACACTCACTACATCTACATCATCCACTCAGCTTTATATAACCTAGCTTCTGTGTTAATATTTGTTTGATGGTTGGTATTTCGATAAAGTTGAATGTTTGGATAAAGTTTTAAGAATTTACACAAATACATCATGGAAACAAACCTTTAGAATGTTTTTGTAGATAAATAACTTACATATATTTCAAATAATGAGTAAATAATAACATTGGATTCATTCTGAACAATCAAATAACATGATTATTAATGCTTTTTGCAGTCAATGATAACCACTCATGAATATTCATGAATAATAACCAACGTTCATCCAACGTTGAACCAACGTTGATCCAACGATGGCATACATCCTGCTTTCAGCAGCTAATTTTAAATCCTTTTATTATGCAAGGGGGTTTTGACCACCTGTGCTACGAGTAAAAAAATTACCTTTTCTAACATAACAGCTACATGTAGTGAACAACAGATGTGAAATGTTGGATTCTCGTTGGATTAACGAACGTTTCACTGTGGGTTACCGATGTCGATCCAACGTTGCTCTAACGAGATTGTCCAACCTCCATTTCACTTTGAGTTACCGATGTTGATCCATCGTTGGTGTTGTAATATAATACAAGTAGGCGAAATGCCATGTGTAACTCTGGCATAACAATAATAAATACTGGTAAATTACAAACTTGAGTGTCAGGGTAGACTACCCGACACCCAGAAGATGGAACCAGGGGATTATTCTGCCCCTTTCGTACGGTTGTCATCCCCTATGTAAGACCGACATTTACCTTATGCAAAATGGTTTAACGTGCTAGTGCCAGGGTGGACTACCCAACGCCTAGATGATACCAAGGGATTATTCTGCCCTAAATGGTATTCATCTCTATCACAAATCTAATCTATCCGGGGGTCTGAGAGTAGACGTCGAAGTGGGTAGCGCCTGTCACGTTCTTGCGAGGGCGGCTTCACCTCACTCCAGCACGCTTCTGGGAACTCCGTTTCCTCGTTTACTGGAACATGGATGTTACCTTCAGGTGCGCGACGCTTCTTTAGATGATGTCTGTTCCG
The DNA here is from genome assembly GCA_037951105.1 of Echinarachnius parma. Lineage (NCBI taxonomy): Eukaryota > Metazoa > Echinodermata > Echinoidea > Clypeasteroida > Echinarachniidae > Echinarachnius > Echinarachnius parma. Next base: position 188,830 of record JBAMJV010004038.1, read on the forward strand.
GCGATACCGCCCACCTTTCTCACTCTGGATGTGGTACGAGCGGGGCGTTGAATCTTGAGTTGTCACTACGCCAGGTTTCCATTCTTTTCCCACTTGGTAGTACACACGTTCTCCAGACTTCAACACCGGCAGCGACTTGGCACCCTGATCATAGTATCGCTTCTGCCTCTTCTTGCGCTCTTTCTTCCTACTAGCTATGCACCGTTGATAACGAACAGTACAGTTCTCAATAAAGCGTTTTCTGGATGGTATATCCGGTCACACATCAACCGTGAAGCTCGCCTCCCAAAATGGATTCAAATTAGCATTTCTACAACACAGGTCATGGCGAATCGAATCAGACATACAGTCACTTTCACTTCAGACACCATGTTGTAATATAATACAAGTAGGCACACGAGTATAGTTGAAAGCTTACTTTATTAACTGCTTGTAGATCGATGGCCCAACTCATACATGGTCTCTTGACACCCGATAATATACATATCGATCCTATATGGTAATTCACCGGGGATGGCGCACTTCTATTTATGATTGTAATTCTACTTGAGTCCGCTCATTACTGTTGGTCTAACGAGATTGTCCAACGTCTTTTTCACTGCGAATTACCGATGTTGATCCAACGTTGGTCCAACGAGATTGTCCAACGTCTTTTTCACTGCGAGGTACCGATGTTGATCCAACGTTGGTCCAACAAGATTGTCCAACGTCTTTTTCACTGCGAGTTACCGATGTTGGTCCAGCGTTGCTCCAACGAGATTGTCCAACGTCAATTTCACTGCGAGTTACCGATGTTGGTCCACCGTTGGTCCAACGAGATTGTCCAACGTCCATTTCACTGCGAGTTACCGATGTTGGTCCAACGTTGGTCCAACGAGATTGTCCAACGTCTTCTTCACTGCGAGTTACCGATGTTGGTCCAACGTTAGTCCAACAAGATTGTACAACGTCCATTTCACTGCAAATTACCGATGTTGGTCCAACGTTAGGCTAACGAGATTGTCCAACGTCTTTTTCACTGCGAGTTACTGATGTTGGTCCAACGTTGGTCCAACGAGATTGTCCAACGTCTTTTTCACTGCGAGTTACCGATGTTGATCTAACGTTGGTCCAACGAGATTGTCCAACGACTATTTCACTGCAAGTTACCGATGTTGGTGCAACGTTGGTCCAACGAGATTGTCCAACGTCCATTTCACTGCGAGTTACCGATGTTGTTCCAACGTTGGTCCAACAAGATTGTCCGACGTCTTTTTCACTGCGAGTTACCGATGTTGGTCCAACGTTGGTCCAACAAGATTGTCCAACGTCCATTTCACTGCGAGTTACCGATGTTGGTCCAACGTTGGTCCAACGAGATTGTCCAACGACTATTTCACTGCGAGTTACCGATGTTGGTGCAACGTTGGTCCAACGAGATTGTCCAACGTCCATTTCACTGCGAGTTACCGATGTTGTTCCAACGTTGGTCCAACAAGATTGTCCGACGTCTTTTTCACTGCGAGTTACCGATGTTGGTCCAACGTTGGTCCAACGAGATTGTCCAACGTCCATTTCACTGCGAGTTACCGATGTTGGTCCAACGTTGGTCCAACGAGATTGTCCGACGTCTTTTTCACTGCGAGTTACCGATGTTGGTCCAACGTTGGTCCAACAAGATTGTCCAACGTCCATTTCACTGCGAGTTACCGATGTTGGTCCAATGTTGGTCCAACGAGATTGTCCAACGTCTTTTTCACTGCGAGTTACCGATGTTGATCCAACGTTAGTCCAACGAAATTGTCCAACGTCTATTTCACTGCGAGTTAACGATGTTGATCCAACGTTGGTCCAACGAGATTGTCCAACGTACATTTCACTGCGAGTTACCGATGTTGGTCCAACGTTGGTCCAACGAGATTGTCCAACTTCTTTTTCACTGCGAGTTACCGATGTTGGTCCAACGTTGATCCAACGAGATTGTCCAACGTCCAACGGGTTCCAACGAGTTTGCAAGTTTCCGACGTTGGTCCAACGTTGGCTTGCTACCTGGGTACTTCGTCCAACTTTATTGGCTACACGCCAAATGATGCTTGTGCTCCACCAGGAAGGGGTGTCAACAAGCAATGTCCACTATTTCGTTGGAACATCGCAGGTTACGGTCTGTAAAATCATCAAACGTCATCAAAAGCAGGGTCAATTAAGGCCACGGGAATCTCTAGGACGTCCACGACTGACCACCAGGATAGATAATCGCAAATTGCTTAACCTGGCTGTGCCGTAGAAACCGGAAATGCCAAAAAGGAGCCTTCGCCGTCTATGAAGAAAACACTATGGAATCAACGCCTTCCGCCAAACTGTACATCAGAGATCGCTCTAACATGGTCACCGAGCAAGACAAACTACCAAGTGTCCACCCCATACCATGCAACCAAGATTTACCGGACGTCCCTGGACTAGGGAGTACAGAAGATCGCCGCCTGGACACTCGTGATATGTCATATTATAATGGGTACGAGCCATACCACCGTTGGGCCGTCACAACCTCAAGTCGTTTTGTGAATGCAGACATCTTGGAGGTGAATAATTGAGTCAAATAATGACAAACTATCCCGGCTTCACTTGCCGAGAGAAACACATACTGCTCGGCCTTCCCCCTTCAACTGCTGCAACATTTCTTTTCTTTTCTATTATTGTTGATAAAGTTCTGCACGAGTGCTTCACAATTCTTTCCGGACATGCTTAAAAGCATGTGTTCATGAGTATTTGAGCATAATGTATGCTATGTGTATTATGTATGTGTACATGTCTAGAGGAGGTCAGTGGCTTTTAAAGTTTAATGAAGTGGGGAAGTGATCGATGCTAATTTGCATCTTTTATAGATCCTATGAATAGGCCGACACAGTCTTATGTATTATACATTGTGGAGTCATGCAGTCGGATGCATTTTGTATAATCGTAGATGTACCAAGCCCTTTTATACCAAGCTGGTAAATTGCTTTGTATATTATACAAGATGTATACATGCATCTCGTTTTATCGATGCAATATTGAGGTCTAAAAGGAATAACATTGTTGTCAACATCCACAAATCTTACTTAATAGTGGTTCTCTCATACCTTGTTGTCTTCGTATTACCAATAGGAGCATGGAACCGATCTCATTCCCCCCCCCCCCCCCCTTTCGTTAGAAATTTATTTGTGTTCGGATTTTTAATTATCCACTGGAAAGGCATAACTGTGTACAAAGTCAGTGCAATGAGTTAGCGAATATCACTTTGCATTTGCGCACATTACATGGCTATTTAATATCCATTTGACGTGAAATGTTCACACATTACTCAGTGGACATATCATATCAACAGAACACATTATTCAACCATTCATCACTTTGTGCACATTACCACAAAGTTACTAGATCCCTTTAATGTAGAAAGACTTATAACGGTGTGGTCTTATGGTACTAAATAGACAAGTTGAATATCCTTATACAATTGCAGTGGATATGATTTTTGAAGGGTAAACCACTATCGAATGCAAAACAAGAAAATGTAGGCATCACCCAGAAATATAAGATCGTTGAATATACAGATTGACTTAAAATCACGCTTATTTTGAAACCGACGATGAAACCAACGATGACAACGCGACATGCACGTTATTATTACAAATTTATTGGCAATGAAAATAGCAAAATGATTTGCCTTGTTTGACTTATTTATTAGAATTAATGTTTTCTTATTATATACTAGTCTAAGTTTTGACGTATTTCACCACGCTCCCTCCTAATATCTTTCATGTTATATCTTCCTTGATAATTTGTGTTATTATAATAAATCTATTATTTATAGAGATTATAATAATAATCTTGCAATATATTGCACGAGGAAGAAATACCCTCTCAGTGGAACGAGTCAAAAATCATTATCATATTCAAGAAAGGAGACAGTAAAGATATAAAGAACTACAGGCCTATCAGCTTACTACCTCACCTCTACAAGATTTTTACCAGAGTAATTCTTGCCCGCATAGAAAATCAGCTCGAGGACAACCAACCAAGAGAGCAAGCAGGCTTCAGACCAGGCTTCCGAACTTCCGACCACCTGCACACACTAAGCCAAATGATGGAAAAATCAAAGGAATACCAGTTTGACTTATGTTTAGGTTTTTGTCGACTATGAAAAAGCCTTCGACAGACTAGACCACCAGTCACTTTTGCATGGCTGCCTTTAAAAAGCAAAAGATCGACGAGAAGTATATAAAAATCATCAAAGTAATATACAAAGAGCCTACAGCAAGAATTCACTTGAATGACACCATCACCGACTCAATTAAAATCCTGAGAGGTGTCAGACAAGGAGACCCAATGTCACCAAAGCTATTCACTGCAGCTCTGGAGGAAGCATTCAAGAATATTGACTGGAGCAACAAAGGAATCCTAGTAGACGGGGAATATCTCACCCATCTCAGATTCGCCGACGATATCCCCATCCTTAGCCACACCCCTGATGAGCTACAGGAAATGATTCATGATCTTGCAGAGGAAAGTAGCAAAGCAGGCCTCAACATGAACATAAAGAAAACAAAAGTCATGATGAGCAACAACAACCAAAACTCCAAAGTAACTGTGCAAAGACTTAGAAACAGTATAGACCACTATATATATTTAGGGAAGAAGATCACCCTCAACAATGACACCGGCGAGGAAATAAAGAGAAGAATCCAGATGGGTTGGGCGAAGTTTGGCTCACTCAGCTACATCTTTCGAGACTCTATTCTTCCCATCTCCATGAAGAGGCAGGTATTTGACCAGTGTATCATACCTGTTCTCTCATATGGAGCTAAAACCTGGACAACCACCAAAAGTTTGGAGAAAAGACTTAGGGTGACAGAACGGGCTATGGAAAGAATAATGATAGGTGTAACAAAGAAGGACAGGATGTCAAATATAGACCTGAGACAGAAATCAGGAGTGCAGGATATTATGTTGACCATCAAATCAAAGAAATGGAGGTGGGCAGGACACCTAGCCAGGAGGTATGACAACAGATGGACACACAAAACTACAGTTTGGACTCCTAGACACCTAACCAGAAAAAGAGGGAGACAAAGCACAAGATGGAGGGATGAGTTAACAGCACAAAATGGCATTGCTTGGCAGAGAATAGCTCAAGATAGAACAAAATGGAAAATTGGTGAAAAGGCATTCCTCCTGCAGTGGGGTGAAGTAGGCTGAAGAAGAAGAAGAAGACTAACAATTTAATTGCAAAGTATATAAACAAGTTATCAAAGTTCTGTATCAGACTCAAATTAAGTTTTATTTCGATATGTAATTTTAACATCGTATATCTTTCTGTTTGTACGCCCGTTTATCTTCATTAACAACTAATCAAACAATGAATTACATATGGTGTCAATTATTAATTGCAATGGAATTTCAAGGTCTGTTTTAATTGCTGAATAATTGTTTGACATGCTTCTTATCGCGGTAATTATTGCACAATTGTGATCATGTGTGATCATGATTTCTATAAAGATAGCCTTTAGCCCTGCATTTACTATCTTTGTATACATGATGTCAGCGCCGTGGTGTGGCATTAATTTTGGGGGAACACATTTTACATTAATGTTGCATTCATTTGCCCCATGAGCGTACGAGCCCAAACTGTGTCAGGGGCTCACCTAGTCCGAAAAATCAGCCAATGTTTCTTTTCACGATTTCGGTATGGGGTGGATAGTATGACGTCATAATATTAAAGGGCATCAAGCGTGGGGATGCTACATAGCGGGTCGCCATTTTGAACTGGGTTAGTTTGCGCGCATCGCATGACACTGAGCTAACGTGCATTACGCACCGTGCGCAACGCGTATGCAAGATGGCGCCGCGCATCTCATTTGACGAATCTGAACTACCTTTAAAGGACATCCATAACGAGGTGGATTTTCTGTCTAGGGCTGACCGTGCCACTTATTTGCCGAACTAGCATTTTTGTTGTTGCATAATATACCTCCTCGCAAGAAGTGAAAAGCGAAAAGTAGGATTGATTCAAACTCCCGAACTGAATTTATCTCAATATCTCAATGACTTATTAGATGTAAACCTATTTTAAATGGAAGGGGCAAGGAACGAAATAAAACAATGACGATAAAATTAGCAAGTCTTCTCTGAAAATGTAGATCAAAGTCCTATTTAGCGTGCCAGCCAAAGTTACAGGACCATGATTAAGCAGGTCTATCGGCCAACATCCAGATAAAATTCGGATATAATCCCGGACATTATACAGGCTAACACAACATATTTCCCGATTTTCTTAATTTCTAAGAATTTATGATTGCTTCGTCAGTATAATATGAATGCCGGATATTTTGTTGTATCTTGTTTTTATCTCACATATTGTATGTAGAAGCTACATGATTGCCTCACACAGTTTGCACAGCGGTATATAGGGCTGTAATATATAGAACTCTTGTCACGATCATAATCATAGAGTCAACAGCAGTGTTTGCCCTGTCAGCCCATATGATTTACTCTACAATCAATAATTGGCTATAGTCAACAACTCACTCTATCTATCAATTGTTGCTTTTCCATCGATCTTAAATCACTGGATAGGGTTAACACTACATTAGATTGAAGCAACTTTGTGGTATCTTTTGTGGTTTATTAACTAACCACAAATATTATTTAAAATAAATGAAAACGGGCAAAGAAAAACGGGCTTCTATATACGATATACGGGAATCGAATCCGAGACCTCCATTTTTATTATTGTAAATTTGGGAATCATTATAAAAAATGAAATTTAAAATTAAACTATATTATTTTACAATCAATATTCAGCTAGTTCGATTCACTCTCTCGCATCTCTTCCAACTTCCATCATTATTAATTGCATGGATATCATATGGCATTTCATTGACATATTTGTGAATGATGGGAACCTATTTGCAGCCATCTTATAAGAGGTGTTGTTGGTGTTCATGCTGTTGATGTTGTTTTGTCGTATTGGTATGGGGATATGTGGGCACTTGTCCCCAAATAATTTAACAAAAGCAACGATAATAAAGACCCGTAATTGTGTCCAAATAAGTGTACTTACTTATTTGGAGAACACAACTTGTTTGGGGGGGGGGGGGCACTTTGTAAATTTCAATATTGTTTAGGAGTGTGTTTTAAAATGTTTTTAAATATTTATGGAAACGTGTCCCCCGCCCCCCCCCCCCCCCCCCCCGGCTCGCCATTGAATATTACTATAGGAAAAGTGCTCATTTTGTTAGATCTAGTAATTTACATTTGATGCTCATTTCTCTCAACACACAGAATGATACACAATCATGCACAAACTCACACAACCGTAATTATTATACTGACAGACTATCGACTAGTCTTGTGAATTCAGCTAATTAACCGCCGGTATACCGGCTAATTAAAGAGAAAAACAATGAACGCTGAACAAACAATGCCTGGACAAAATCTCAGATATAAGTATTGTTAGCTTTGTGGAGTATTTTATTTTCTCATTCCTCGTTATTTATTCACCGCAAGCAGGACAATTATTTTCATAAGCTTCATCGACACAAGTGACAATGAATTCTGAACAATAAGACTATCCATTACGATACTAATTGCACATATTCGCGAGAATTTTCACTGGTTTGGTGATTTGGGGTAGCAATTTATTAGGCCTATACTTATTTTTCGATTTAATTAAAAAACGATCAAGGATGTCGATTTCACGAGTTTTATCATTCTCATGATGCTCTTTCCTGAAAACACAGTGACAGACATGACTCTATGGCATCAATTATAAATAAATTGCATGTCAGCTGACATCATTAATATTGCTAAAATATTATTATTTTGAAGGGGGACAATTCATGATTAAGCCAAGATAATTATCTTTCCTGAACACATTTTCATATTGGCTGGGTGTAACAGTTGACTGATAGGAACCCATATTTGACATGTTTAACACTCATTATTTGTTTTGTCTTCCTCGTACCAAATCGTTTGACATTGTGTCATAAAGTAATCGTTTCTGTTATCATAAACATAATCATAATGCAAATCAACATCGGATGGGATGTGCGAGTATAATGCGTCACTGAATGAGGATAGAGTACAGTACATGAAATACTGAGCGATATCATAGAGTGGATGGAATTGAGAATCGAGTGGCCAAAAACTGCTCAGATTACAGAAAGCCACAAGTCACATCAAGTGACACTGTATAGCAGAGTTAGACTTTCGAAACAGTATATAATGCGAACATATCGTGTATTAAAAATAGAAATAATCTATCCAATAGTTTTAAGTAATAATCAATATTACTTACTGTTGTGGAGAGGTGGGGGGGGGGGGGGGGGGGGGGGGGGTCATGAGTAAATTGGTTATGGTGAATGCAACACGAAGTACTAAAAATATATAATTTATGACTATCTTTTGCAGGTGTATTTACAAGCAAAGAGACAACACAAAAATAGGCCTAACACCCTGCTAGATTGAACACACTTGCTAGTGGTTTTGCATTATAAATACAATATTAGAAGCCTTCTCTTAAACAAGAAGGACATTATATTATGCGCCTAGTATGGCACAAAGATAAGGCAAGTCATAGTACAAAGTTTACAGACGGTTGGACGAATTCGTGATTTAGTGGTCGGTTTCAAAATGCAAAACATGTATGTGTCTTTGCCAATTATCACTACATCACAGCAAACACGTAGCCTATTTGAAAGAGGATGGATTTCACTGAAGGGCAGATACTAATGATATCGATTTGACAGAACACCAACTGACACAGAAAAATATAATATAGTTCTCTTTATAGCGTGCTTGATTTAAGGCCAGCCTAATTAAACACACGCACAACCAACAGGTACTGCAATGGGATAATAGTCATCAAGGTTGTTATAATTTCTGTACACATGATTTCAAAATAGTTTCTCTTTCAAGTTGAATATGATTTTCATCTTTTCACAAGCCAGGGTGATAGCTCTCATTCAAGAAGTCTTTGATTGATTGAATTACGAATCGCATGATTACTGTTTCTGGAGACTTGTAGTCCAAAATCATCGTTATTGTTGTCATGATTCGACCAATAGTCAGCATCCAAAAAACACTATTGACATGTTTTGACGCGAATAGTTCAGGCCATGCACATTATTGTCATGATTTGAACCCGTAGTCCCACACATGAACATAATTGTCTTGCGATATATACGAGTTATATAATCTCATGGAGAAGACACGGGATTGTCTTGCCAGGGCATGATACCTTCTGCCAACTGTCCAAAGTCAAAGAGCTCGCTGAAGGTGCCGCTTGCGTCCAAGTTCATATTGTCCCTCGATTCGGCCCAAGGGTGGATTTTTCCCGCGCTCAGCGAACCCGCGGGGGAAGGCGGGAGATCGAAAGCTGCGAAGATATCTTCGAGCTGGACATCGGCCGGGTGGAGGTCCATCTCCTTGAGCTGCTCCTCGAACCAGGCGGGCCGCTTGATAGACGTGCCGTTGATGGACAGGTCGAGCGCGGTGTCGGCTGCCGTGATCACGCTGTCGTGCTCGGAGGGTGGCGGTGTGTCCACCTCCAGTGATTCGGATCCATTGTCCGAATCGTGTCCAGCGCCATCGCAGTCGAGAATGTCCTCGGTCTTGATGCGCATGCCATCGATCTCGATCTCCGATTCGAATATGGAGTTCCAGCTGAATTCGTCCTTGAGCACGCTACTGGGGATGCTGTCATCCAGCAGCGAGGACGGCTTCATGCTCTGCGTCCGCGAGATCTTCGGCCGCTTGGACTTGTGATGGTGACCGTCCGAATGTGATCGCTTCTTTGGCGACGACTGCTTGCGGCTGTGCCCGTGGTGATGATGATGGTCGCGGTGTTTCGAGCTCCCGCTGATGACGTCCATGTAATGTCCCGCCAAGCTCTCGTCTTCGCTCTCCGGCTCCGTCTTGATCTTGATCGGGAGCTCGCGGAACGAGTTGTGACGTCGCCGCTTGAAGACGCCGTTCTCCAACTCGTCCGCATGTGCGGGGTCGATTCGCCAGAAGCCACCTTTGCCCGGCTCTTCCTTCTTGCGCGCCACCTTCTGGAAGCATTTGTTGAGCGACAGGTTGTGGCGGATCGAGTTCTGAAGAAGAAATAAGAAGAAAGAGGGAAATTGTAAATTTAAATGTTCAACGGATCAGTAATCATACACTTTTTTGCCTTTTAGAAATTCGTAAAAATTGCTAAAAATCGATTATTTTCCTTGGGTTATGATTTTGGGTTATGATTTTCGGTAAAGTACATGTCTGTATAAAGTAAAGTATAACCATGATCTGAGTTTGTCATTCCTAGTGATGTTGGTACATGTCACACACGGTATGGTTTAGTCAGGTCGGTTTATGTCAGCCTCTTGTTGAAATCATCTGATGGCGGTTGATATGTGTTTTAAAGGTCATGCGACCTTTTCATAACTGAGTATCATAATAGTCCATAGCGAATTGCACGTACATGACTGTTGGCAGGCCAGTAATTGCATTTTCAATCATGCATCAAACCGTCAAGGACAAAGGTATATCCATCTACGCGTAGTGTTTCTAGATAACTCGTTTTGATGAGCTTTATACTGGCATTAATAATTCGAGCAACTTTCTTGCAAAGGGGAATCATTATATGCATACATTTGCAACTGGTTCTGTAGTGTAGTTTTAAAGACAGGTGACTGTAAATTGACAGTACAAAATGTGACTTTCTTTTGCAACTTAGTTTAAATCAAAGCGTATGGGGTTTTATCATTTATCCCTTGCATGTGTGTTGAGTCTTGAGTTAAATTGTTCACCCTGACATTCGTATGACACTGTCGTTTTTCCTACAAAATATATATTTGAAGGTGCACAGGTGATCGATATTATGCATCGATTGTAATTTGGTTTTCATCATGCATGATCAAGGTGTATCGTGGCATAAACATGCATTCGTGAAAATTGCATCCTATATTATGGCGTAGCGGGGCTTAACTCAGACGAGGGCGATGGGGGTGGGAGGGGGGGGGGGGGGTGCAAGATTACCAGAAATGGTATGTCTATGTTCCCAGAAATGGTGCATTCAGTGGCAAACAGGACGTGGTATAAAGGGAGGTTATAAGGACTCTTTTCATGAGGGGCAGCAAAGATAACAATTTGATATGTTTACATCATGTTTTCCTTTCATTTCATATGGTGGAATGTGGCCATAATCCTCTACAGGGGAGAGGTTCCATTGCATCTCTTCTTGCTTGCCCCCCCCCCCCCCCCCCCCCTGATAAAAAAACAATTGGCTACGCCATTGCCTTCCCAGAATGAAAAATGAGAGACAGATTACAATAGTGCAGCAAACAATGCGAGAGGAAACACGTAGACAGGGGCAAAGGAAACTCCTACAGGTGAATTTCGTCACACAGGTTGTTTATATCCGTCGTCAAGACAACCACCACGAGTGAAGCTTCATTCAGCGTTCTTATCTATACTGTACATGCCTATGTCTGCGGTATACATATTATGTGTGTATGTGTGTGTTTGTTTGTTTGTGTGTGTGTGTGTGTGTGTGTGTGTGTGTGTGTGTGTGTGTGTGTGTGTGTGTGTGTGTGTGTGTGTGTGTGTGTGTGTGTGTGTGTGTGTGTGTGTGTGTGTGTGCGCGTGTGTGTGTGTGCGTGCGTGTATAATATGTGTGTACGTGTATATGTGTGTGTGCGTGTGTGTAGGTATATGTGTGGGTGTGTGGGAATGTTTGTGTGTATGTGTGAATGTATGTATGTGTATATGGTTTATGTGTGCGTATGTTTGTGTGTGTGTGTGTGTGTGTGTGTGTATATGTATGTGTGTGTGTGCGTGTGTGTGTGTGTGTATACATAATTATGTGTGCCATGATGCGTGCGTGCGTACGTGCGTTACGATTCAATCAAATGCTTCGCTTGAACGTGACCTACACCGCGAATAGAGGTCGAGGTGCTGCCTATATTATTTCTTTAAAAATTATTGTCATTATAATTTACAATCACTGACTTTGAACAAGAGCAGATCCAGACCGCGTTTCACTGCATGTGGTAGATAACCCAGGCAGTGGGTCTATTATCATATTTTCCATTGTCACGTCTGTTACTCACTCACAATATAAAGGATGAATACAACTAGGGATGATAATTAGTCTATTCGTCCTTTAAACCACAACTGTTTGTTCAAGGATGTCTATAGCTCTGCGTGTGATAATATTTTGTTGGTTTTACAAACAGTTTTCCCACTGGACAATTTTGTTTTACACCTATACTGAATTTAATTGTATCGTTAAAAAACGCGGTTATTACTGCCTAAAATTGTATACTTTTCTTTGCAAATGTATGCATCCATACGGAAATATTGATAGGTCCTAGATTTATGAGCTATATTAACAGACGCGTTATGCGAAACCGGGGAACAATTCACTAATTTGTTTCCAATAATTCAATTAATTATGGCAATCAAAACCATAATTCATGCTCAGTACAGTCCTACTTTCGTCCATTCGTTTTAGGTTCTATTCAGAAATCAACATAAGGGAGAGTCAATGGTACACGTACCTGTACACAATACTGGCGAGATAATGAAGGTTCGTATTTCAGAATGGATCACAAAATAAAGTAAACAGTCTTCTAGCTATAGCGTGACAGACTTATCCGCTATTATACGTTTTGTTTTGTCAGTATTATGTATGCTCAGTGACTATTGGGATTATCACAAAGGTCTGGACTTAGTGGGAGCAAGTCCCCAGCAATGCATTGCATCGCATTGTATTGTATTGTTATTGATGTTTTCGAAGAGAGCGTTGTTTTTCTTACAATTCTAAATGACATGTAGTGGCGCGCAGTGCACTTCAAACAAGCATTATTTTCTTTGTAGCAAATGTCACCAGATCGACCATAACCATCATGATAACCATCATTAATTTTATGTGACCCCCACTAACTTTTAAGTGCGTTTTTGTTGGTGAAACGAATACCAAAGGGGATAATGCAATCTCAAAGCATAAACATGTTGTCTTGATATATTATAAAGAAAGTGTCAGTCTGATGTCGGTTATATTCGCATTTAATTCAGTTTGGGAAAATATATTTCAATATGAATTTGGAAGTGGTGTAGTAATATTCTCAAGTCAGACATGTGCATTTCAACAATGATTCACAATTTTGTGATACGTACTTGAACTTTATACGGTGAATAAAGATACATCGCACTTTGTTCATCATTGAATGCAACTCATCAACTCTTGTCCAATTTGTGTTCATTGTAATAGTAACTCTATATGCTTGTAAAACATATCAGGGGACGTAATCATCTCGTCAACATGATGTGCCTTCTATAAACTTAGTGCTTTTCTACGAATATTCAAGATCTGCAAATCGGATTTCAGGAAGATTAAAAAAAAGTGTGTGAATAGGCGAAAAGCGCCATTTCTCGCATTTTTCAAAAGTAGTATAATCAAAACAAAAGAGAGACTTGAGATGTTATGTGTCATCACGAACTATATTATATTTCACGCATTTTTCAAAGTGGGACGTGAGATGAGAGAGGGATGATGGGAGGGGGAAATGTATGTAAACATTTCAAGTGGGATCAAATTTGAAGAGGTACAAGAGATACCTTATAACGCCACCGAATACAATGCACCTAAGAATGCATTATTGATGCATAGCGTTAGGGGTGCATGCACGGAATAATAGGCGGGAATCGATGGGATTAAAAAGCTAGAAGCCTTGCGATGCAGGGGTGCCTTGACTATAACAATACCCCTGTATTCCCATACATTGCAGTATCTCTACAAATCGATAATATTATGTCCTTTGATTAAGCGTCCGTATTGCAAGCTTCGTTGGGGACGGTGGATGGTCAAACTGAATAGGCTTCCTTTCTTTTATTCTGTAAAATGCCACAGTCATTCTATCGTCACATCTTCCCTTTTCTTCTCGGGGCTTTAATTTTCCACTCAACTTCGACCCTCTTTTTTCACAACTTCGACCCCCTTTTTCTTCCACTGTTTCAGACTTCGCGTCTGTCCTTCTCCAACAATGAACATATCGAATGGCGTGCTGTCTTTTGAATTCTTGCTCCCTTCCTCCCAAAGCAAATTTCTCCCATTGAAATGTTTTATTTACTATACCACTGCTGATTGTCTTGTTTACAAGTCACCAGTCCAGTCAGACAAGTTGGTACACGTCTTACTGGTACACCCCCCCCCCCCCCCCCTATGTGTTTACCCCTCTGATGAAAGAGTGGCTTGATACATATTTTGAATGTGTATCTCCTCCGCCCCCCCCCCCCCCCCCCCCCCCTCCCTCCAAAGGCAATTTTCTCCCATCGAATTCACTAAACAACAAAATGGTTAACCGTTCGGGACAAGACAAGTAACCATCGTTGATAGTTTGGCATTATAGGAGTATTTCCCTTTATTTCAATGTTACAATCATTAACGAGTAGGAACACGCCCTTCCATGTTTACCCACAATCATATATGATAACACATAATTCAGATCATCTGACGAACGAGTGTCGAACGAATGTAAACAAATGTTGATTTAATCAATAATTTTGGAGAAGACAATTGAATGTATTTGTTAATGACATTGCACAATTCGCGATATCATTTGGTGATCTCACAAGTTCACAATGATAAGTCATCGATGCGTCTGACATTAACAGGTGTGGCATTTTCTTGTATCAATTGAATTGTGTTGATAGTTTTGCCACTAAGATATACAATGAATATAATTTATACTCATTAAAACTACATTAAAACTGACTTATTCTGCCCAACATGGTTCACACAATAATTAAATATGCATCTTTATGGATAACACTTCTTTTTAGAGCTTCAACTTTTATTTTTCAAGTTGGCAACGCAAAAATAATTTTGAATTCAAATTAACATTAAAAATGGTGTTACAATATTATTCATTTTCCTTCGGGCTAAACGAATGTGTACATGCCATTATACATGTTTCAATTCCTTGTGAAAATGTAAAAGCCCTGGTAAACGTCGAATGTCTCTATGATACCTGATCTTGGAACATCAGTATGACGTAGAAACAAGTCTACTATCATGTGCAGCCTATAGTTCAAAGTACGGTGTCATAATTCTACCATTGGCGTATCCAGAATACGTATATATATCGTCATGGGGGCACAGTATTTGGGGCAGAGATATTTATGAAGTTGTTGCCTAGGCCAAGAATTGAAATGATCGTAATTTCTTTTTCTTTTTTTCAATAATAATGTTAATTGATTGTTTACAGGGAATTGGAGCAATGACAGAGCAATTAATTCCATCGGGGCAAGGAAGGGTGGGGGTGGGGGGGGGGGGGGGGGGGGGGGGGGGACTGGCCTATTTGACTGCGCCAGTGCAAGGCAACTTTTTAATGAGTCCATGTTCAACTGCAAGACGTCATAATTGGTACGACAGTGGATTTGCTAACGAGGCATAATGAAGCAAATCAATACATCTCTGGATCGGAGTGTGTATTGATCTTATATCGATAGGCTGAACATGCTGAATGCGGGTTAATTTAGGGGCGTATCGTGCGACAAACGAACGGGGGCGTTGATAATTTAGATTGGGGGCGAAGCCGGTGTCATACTCACATTCGTTTTATGTATATTGTATAGGTGATAATTAGTTTGGGGGTATGCATTTGCACAGAGGGAAGGGGGGCGAGGGCTGCGCCCTCCCTCCCCTATAGAGGCTACGCCACTATATGTTATTCTGTGCAAACATCGCGTGGCTTGCGCTTTTCCCCCTTAGCTCCCGAGATGATTTAGTGAAGTTCATTTGTAAACGTCATTTACATTTCTACCCAAGAATTATGTTCCTAATGTATATCACACTGCAAAGCATATGGGTGTGCTATTACAATGCGAGCATCAAAGGGGGGGGGGGGGGGGGGGGGGGGGGGAGGGGGTATTTATTTCAGCTGGTATAGATATTGCAAGGTGAGCGTCATTAAGATAATAGACTTGCGTGATAACGGTGAAAATGTATCACTACACTTAATTGATTGATCGTTTCATTCATGAATAATATATGGCAGGAATATGACTTTTCACTTTTAATATCTACAGCGACATTTAAAGTGAGGCCAATAAAATATTGACACGGAAAACCAAGAGTTGAGATGCATTATATACGGGTAAAGGTCGGGAGAGCAAGTACATAAAAGCCGTCAGTCAATCATTTGTTTCGTGTGATTAAAATAGAATGAACTCCTTGTCTTTTCGCCGAGATCTTTAATAAAAGAAATTTATATAATCATCTACTATTGAAATGGAATATGGGCAGATACTCGATGAATATTTGTTCTTTGAAACGTGACAGAGCCACAAAGGAGTATTTAATAAGATGACCATATCGATTCAACTTGTCTCATTATGATTTAAATTGTATTTAAATATGGATAAAAGGGGGACACCCCTCCATATTTTGTATTTTCTAAAGAAATAAAAGAACTGCAAATGTCATCACTGTCATTCAGGCACAATAAAATGTGAAGGAAAGCGTGACATTATGTAGGCCTAACATAAATATAGCGTAATAAATCAATAACGTCTCAAGCTAATAATTAAAGATCAATTCACCGACTCTGTCTCGAAATTTATTCAAGATAATTATGATAATCATAATATATACACGCGGGAATCTTGCGTCATAATATTGCATACATGCCGAAGATTTTCTCACGTACACGTATGTACATTATAATTCAATTCTTAAAAATTAAATACCTAATTTTCTTAACATTTATATTCGCACTACATTAATACATTTTTGAAATGTTATGTTCATTTGCATGCGCAAAAATGAATCGAAATTTACTAAGAAAATGTGCGGATAATTTTGACAAAAAGGGGAAATTCTATTTATAACAGTACATAATTTATTTCGAAATAAACACAATTTAGCCTAAATTTAACAGCACTAACAATAAATAACGGCATGTAATGCATGCAAAAAAAAGCCGATACCGTTTTTTGTATCATTCTAGTAACACAGGTATGCGACATATTCAATAGACTATTTGACCAAGGAGTAAATAGCTTAGCCAGCTATATACTACAGTATTATTAACTTCATGATTTGACTGACAAATGGGTCAAAAGTCCAAGACGTGAAACTTGAGTTGCAATACCAGAAGTGCCACCGTCAATGAAGATCAAGAATAAACACTGGCCGAGACTCAGTTTTATCTGTATTGACGATCATATAAAACACGACCGTCTTTCAGCTCTGAATGACTTTGAGATTCGACACGATTCACAATAAATGATTTTATATTTATACTAATAAATTAATAATGTGTAAACCTAAAATGATAGAAACGTGTGGTGAATTTTAATGATTTATTATTGAAGTCAATGTTGAGGTTCACTACCTGTCTGAGTTTTATTCCCGAAATATGCATGCTGTGTGCTTATTTTCAGTAACTTTTTATAGAATATTGTAAAGTGTTGATCAAAGAAAAGAGTTTATGACCACGAAGCCTCAAAAATTACAATACAAATGTCGGTGAAATAGTATGTCAATATAATAATATTATATGATGTATACATGAATTTTGTATAATATTTAGCTTTTGTAGTCACACAAGAAGAATCACATCAAGACACAACAAGTATAGTATACACACCATCCTTTTATGACATTGGTTGTTGTTGTTATACCAATATACATAGAGCATAACATCCACTATGCTTTTAGCCTTGAGGTTCTTTCCCCATTTCATAACAACATACGGAGTCACAGTGTGACCTGAAAATTGGTGACCCCAAAAAAGCCACAGAGTTATTCCCGTCAAAGGGAGTGTTTGACTGGGTCCTGAAACTTGCACCCCAGGGAAGAAAGACAAGATCAAGGGTTTTTTTGTAATCAAATCAAGTCTACATTCCGCGACTTTCGACATGACCCTTCAGGGGTCACCCACCAGGGGGTAGAACCTATACTCCGGGCCAGAAGCCCATATTTAAAAGAGTTTTGCAAATATCCAGAGTTCTAAAATGTTAAACCCGCATTACTGTGTCATTGAGTCATATGCATATACCATACAGTATGTTATTTTGAAACTACCTATTACATCACATAGGGCCTATGGTGCATACTTTTTACTGTTTACTTATTCATGGACAACGCTGTCATTTTTAAAATTATATTATGTAGTTGTAGGTAAAGTGTAAATTCCCTGATTTCCATATAATTATGGTACTTTATGAAGGTTAAATTGTCATTGTAGATGGAATATTTTGCGGTTTACAAGCTTATGTGGTATATAATATAGGGTATATTGATATGGTGTTATCTCAGTGTTATAAACCATCACTATATACATACAAACAAAAACGAAAAACACAACGCAACAATTGAAATAAAAGTAAGTTTACATTAAACAATGTTGATTAAAATGAGATATTTACCTGCCAACTGGGGTCGGCAGCCTGGTAGTACTTGAAGTTCTCCTTGATCCACTTGTAGATGGACGACAGCGTCATCTTGTGCTTCTTCGACTCCTTCATCGCCATCCAGATCAACGTCGAGTACGAGTAGGGCGGCTTCATGTTCGAGTTCGACTTATAGTCTATCTTCTGCTCCTGCAACGCGACGTGGTGATGGTGCGGGTGCAGGTGGTAGTTGTGGTGGTTGTGGTTGGTGTGGTGGTGGCTGTTGTTGTTGTGCGATACTTTGGTCACCTTGATTTCGGTGTGGGAGTTGCCACTAGAAGTCCTGTGGGCGTTTCCCCCACCGCCGCCCAACTTGATGATACCGCCATTCTCGCTCTTCAGGATCGACAGCGCCCCGCCCTTGTGGGAGTGTCCACGGTGGTTGTGGGCGTGGCTGTTCTGGATGGAGAGCGGGGTGGGGCTGGTGGGAGGAGTCGGGTTCTGGATACGCATGATCCGTAGGTTCTGCAGCCAGTTGAGGCTGGTCAAGCTATCATCGAGGTTGCCGTCGTCCTTGGCGTTGGTGACTGGTTCGGGCTTCGGCAGCTCAATGACCGCTGCCTGCTGTTGTTGGTGGCTCTTGGTGATTGACCAGCTCTGCTTGAACTTGACCCCGGTGTCCCGGGCGCTCAGGAGCGGGATGGTGATGGTGGCGACCTTGGCAGTAGCCATCTTGGAAGGTGATGGTGGTCGACTTGCAAGTGTGTCAGCGTGTCGAAACGACGTTTAGAATCTAGTATGTTTGCACTCGATTCCCCTTAATTCTGCAAAATAAATAAATAAAATTATTAATATTTTAAATCAACAGCAAAGAAACAGTGCCTGTTCAACTATGACTGTATTTTCTACAAATTGTTCATGCACCAAAAAACAAAAAGTAAACATGCCACCCACGCCACAGTTTATTACTATCTTCACCATGTTCACTAATTGCCAAACTTAGTTTGGGTAAATTACACTTTACCGCCACGCGGCTCTTACCACAAACTCGCAAATTGTTAAACTTTTCGCCAGGCTGACCAACTTCTCCCACACCATTCAGCAGACCATCACCACAATGCAGCAAACATCATAAAACGCTTGTAAACATTTGTTTACATCATTTGCATATTACGCAATGGGCGCAGCCAGAGTTGTAAAAGGCGCATGCTGTCTTAGTACACAACTAAATGGGGCCTCGGGAAATTCACCGCGTAAATGCGCAGTGTGATGTCGCGCATCACGCATAATGTGTGAATAAATTATGGATAAAACTGAAAATCTCAGAAAATATAATTTAATCTCACCAATTTTGAGAAGTACGAAATAGGCACTTGTTATTTCCGAGGGGAAAATAAACCCGACATAATCGTTAACTCAGAACTAATGCCCTCATAAGAAACATGATGAATATGTTGTGAATAATAACAAATAAAACAAAATAATATGTAACCCAAAATAATGTTCATACCCTCAAGTTAACTTTATATGTAAGCATTATGTTTGTGCCAGTTTATCAATTATAAAAATGGCTGAAAAGTAATAAGAAACTTCAGGTAAACAAATGTAAACAAACGCAAAATGATGAACTACTCACCAAAACTGAACGGGGTTTGGAGAATAGAAATGTCTGGATAAGACGGTCAAAAAAGAAGTTTATTCTTCTTGTGATCCAATCATCTTGGCCAATCAAATCAAATTATGATGATAAATTATGTTCCAAATCAAAACCAAATTGTTGTTTTGATTGTTGCTGCGACGGGTAAACAGGTGGTTCGCCCAGGTTATGATGTTGCCGGTATATCGTCTGCTCGAATGGACATATTAGGCAGGTAAACATATATATGGTTATGCGCTATATTATGTTGCCGCTTCGCGATGCGTTCGTAACGGCGGTCAGCTGTTCTACTGAATGCTACCTGTCCGAGCTAGCGATCAAAATACACATCAACATGTGCATGAAGCGTCGCGTCGCCACGTAGCAACAATGTAAATAGCAATATCAACAACCTGTCGCTGAGCGAGAATGTGATTGGTCGTCGTCGATGTAAATAAGTCAGCGACGAATCTACGATCGCCCGTAGTCTTTGTGCGCAGACGCCGGCGATGCTATGATTGCTCGTAGTCTAGTACGTAAACCGGATGATGCCTCTCTCGCATGTGACTAAGTGAAGACACGCAATACGAATTATTTGTTCGTGCAATAAAATTATTTCTAACAGATCGTCAACCACTATTATCGAAATGTCTGATTGTAACAATTTTTGTTTAATTGTTTTCTCTATTTGTGATAAACTTAGTAACGAGAATGTACTTAGATTCAAATGACAAACCTTGCCTATATAACTTGGCCTAACACTATACAGATCACAGAAAGCATTTTACTAACGACTCATCAAATATATAGACTATCATTATTTTATTATCAACCGTTGCATTATTATAGGATCTACAATGTCATGTACGTGCCGCAATTTTCGGGTATACCCAATATTCAGTGTATAAGAGCATTGAAACATCTAAATCAATATCGCTTTAATTTCGTTTTAATTGGAATAAAAGCGTATATAAGTCTAATTTCAAAAAGACGTTCCTTTTCTCATTAGTCTTGCCCGGTTTTGACCTGTCGTTTTTAAAATTTCGCTATTTATTCATATACAATTTTTTTTTTTACAAACATTATGGTTTAAAACTTATTAAATGAAGTAATAATTCATAGGTCTTTACCCCGAATTCAACGACCCTTTTTCATTTCATTCCTAACCTTCGCGCATGGAGAGAAAAAAAAAAGAACACAATTAAGTTGAGTATAATGGGGGAATTAACTTTGACTTCATATCCATTACAATGACAATTAGGCTGATCGGTATAGGTAATTAGCTCTCTTTTCATTATAGTCCTGTCATGGACCTTTGACTTCATATCCATTACAATGACAATTAGGTTGATCGGTATAGGTAATTAGCTCTCTTTTCATTATAGTCCTGTCATGGACCCTGCTATCATGACTATAATGGTCATATCGGTATATTGCCCCCGTGAATACGGCGGGTAGGGGCCTGGGGTCAATGCCAAGTGTCACTCAGGCGTCAGATAATGGAGGCCTTATATTCAGGTGGTTTTAATTTGTGTGAAAAGTTTGTATTATTCTGTTGAATTGGCACTCATCATCGAAGGGGAAAAGAGGAAATTGGGTCAGGGTTCGCGATGATGGCTGAGGTGGGGAAGATTGGGGGTGGGGTGGGGAGGGGTAGGGGGTGGGGAGGGGTAGGAGGGGGGGGGGGGGGGAGGGTGCTCAGAGAGATTAGGCCTTCCTGCGGGAAATAAAGCCACTGCCACATCCTGTGGGCCAAAGTGTACAAAGAAATTCATTTCAAAAGGTATTCAGCCCAACCTCCCGGAAAACACGTTATTATAATAATAATAATATGATGTTTGATTCATATTGCGCCATATAAGATACAATATCACCCCTAAGCACTTCACATACTTCCACGTGTAAAAAGTCAATATCAGGTCCATGGTGTTCAGCACCCAACCAGTATATTCTGATCACAAAAAGTCCGGGGCATCAGTAGCAATTAAAGTGATCTATTTACTTTATATTTCCCCCAAAGTGATATTTGTGACTTCAATCATAATTTATACTGATATCATTGGAAGATTCTTAAAAATTATATATATAAAAGAGTGGCAGAGATCAATATATTGAGCCTAATAATAATTTGTTTAATTCGTTGAGATGAAACTGGTATAGGAGAGGGGAAAATGACATATCTATAAAGGAGATAAAATAACTAGGCCGGGTTGAGGAATCGTAATATACATAATATACATTATAAACATAATGCAAGCCACCTTAATTACTGACACTCATGTGTTGTTTTTTGTGTGTAAAACGATTGTCAAGATATTTGTATCGGGCGGAAACCAGTATCATGCGATATACTGTATAGAATAATGGCGTTTTAATTTGTTTCAGCATTGTAAATGCTTATCAAGTTTCATGACCTAAAGAGGCAACACAAATTGAAGGTTAATTTTCTCCAAAGTTGCACTATTTGTACTGTAGAGAGAATTCCTCCTGAAATAAGCTGCAAGTCTTCATCTCAAAAGATGAAATACGTATTTGCTCCATAGAATAAGGCGCTGGTAATACATTTCCAGACGCGTAGATTACTTTACGATCAATATAAGCCTATACTAATCAATGGGATTAGCAAGTTCTCAGTCATATCCTTGAGTCAAGTGGATTAGCGCATGGAATGCGTCCTGGTTGATCAAAAGGTATCGATCTGAAACCGTACTTTGACCCCATTCCTGCTATTAATCCCATCAGTACTAGTACTGAATGGGTTACATAATTGTAAGTACCTTAAACTGATGGTGAAGAACATAGATCCTCGTCAATGAGCAATGGTCCTAAAGGTGAATGACAGTAGTGGGAAACGCCCACCCCCTAAAAATGAAATGTACACTCTTATTAACAACCATGTGAAAGAATATAATTTTACTATTACGGGATTATACAAATTTGGCCAAGAAACCGCCTACTAATTGATATATTTGCAAAATTATAAATTGATCTACTGCGGATTGATATCGCCAACGCGGAATCGCGCATACGCTACGTGCAAATGACCGCGTGCGTGTTCGCTATACGGGCTTGTCCCCAGCTTGTCGATATCTCCAGCCCAGCGCTAGCGGCGCGGACAGGTGCGAACGGGCGGTGGATTTATACATTTCACTGGCGGGTATTGGATTTCTTCCGATATTTCTGTATTTAACGATGCTTAGGTTCGGATTTTACCACACAAGCCCTATTTAAATACTTATTCAACAATTTGATCAATAATAGAGGTTTTCGGCTACTTTCCCAAAACTGGTATTCATCTTTAAGGATACAAATGAACTAAGACGAAATAAAAACGAAGTGGATGAATCATCGATGACAATATGAGCAAAACTATGTCAAGAAAGAAGGCCGTTCTGTCCATAATGTATGAACTGGGAAGGCTGTCAGGTGTCAGATGGTAGCTTATAACTGAGAGATTGTTGGTGTTAATTGCAACTAATATTCTGGTCGTTAATTGTATTTATTATTTGTTCAATACAATCAAACATAATATAGAGAGGCTGACCAGAAACATGAGAAAGAGCAAAGAAAATGGGATTTCTCCGGGATCCGAACCCGAGACCTCCAGATTGCCAGACTTGAATGATGATCACGACTTATTAATTATTCATTATTATATATCTTTGGTGGTCTAGCGTAAAAGCCTCTCTTAACATGACCCTTAGTTCTGCAACTTCGATTTTGTACATGATGGTCTTTCGAATATCGGCATGCGTTGCATCTTCTTATTCTGGTAGAGCATATAAGCCACTTTTGATGACACTTGGTTCTGCAGCTTCGATTTTCGACCATGGAAAAAAAAAAATCTTCTTTTTGTGGCTAAGTCCCTTTTAATGACCTTTATGCATAGGCGCCGGAAGTGGGGGGGCAGGGGGGGCGGCCGCCACCCCAATCCAAAAAGTGGGGGGGCAAAACGCAATTTTGCCCCCCCAAAAAGCCCCCCCCCCCCTCCAAAAAAAAAAAAAAAGAGTGGGAAAGACACAATCAAATGTATGAGCTTACGTTTAAAAACTAGTTTATACATCCATTTTCAATTTTCGCTGCGCGCTTCGCGCGCGAACAGATTATCTCAGTTTGTTGTAAACATCTGATGAGCATGGACATTTTATTTTTTTTTTAAAACTCGGATTCTAAATTTCCTTCACAGGTATGGCATGCAGTGCACCAAATTGCACCATTTCAAGTATATAAATGCAACATCTTCCCCGTGGGAGGGGGATACCCCCTCCCAAACCCTCCCCCTCTGGCTCTGCCCAAGCCCTCGGTCGCTTCGCTCCCTCGGGATTCATCATTCAACCCAGGCCATGTTGTTGGATCATACATGCGCCATAATTATGGTTTATGTTGGAACTATGTATGACACTAAATACAATATTTATGTGTGAGTTTGGGTGCATATTTATTAGTGCGTCAATTATTTGTTTACTTCATGAAAAATATAGCAAATTATAACACGCTTTCCTAGATACAGTTAATCTTAAGCCCGAATTTCCTATCTAGGTATGCACCAGATTGCACAATTTCAAGTCCATAAATGCAAAATCTTTATTACCCTCCCCCTCCCTCCCTGCCCCAGCCCTCAGGCGCTTCGCTCCCTCGGGACTCATTATTGGCTGTGTGTTGTTGGATCATACATAATGTTGCATAATTATGGTTTATGTTGTTGTGTGTGTTTTGGGGTAAACATTTATTAGTTTGTCAATTATTTGTTTTCTACGTGAAAAATATATTAAAACGTCCTGGTCAGTGGCGGATCTATGGGGGGGGGGGGGGGGGGGGGGTTTAGGGGGTTTAAACCCCCCCCCCCCCCTTGGGCTGCCAAGTGAAAATGTGATGTAGAAAACATCACTTACGGGGGTTCAAAATAGCAAAAAAATCGCCGCTTCGCGGCTCGTGGACGATGCTCCGCATCGTCATTGGGTCAAACCCCCCCCCCCTTAGCAAAAAAACATCACTTACGAGGGTTCAAAATAGCAACAAAAAAAATCGCCGCTTCGCGGCTCGTAGACGATGCTCCGCATCGTCATTGGGTCAAAACCCCCCTTAGCAAAAAGACATCACTTAAGAGGGTTCAAAATGGCCAAAAAAAAAATCGCCGCTTCGCGGCTCGTGGACGATGCTCCGCATCGTCATTGGGTCAACCCCCCCCCC